>BSBK01003958.1:775000-1037500 GCA_027943335.1 Chamaecyparis obtusa
GGTGAAAAAATTGTAGTTAGCTACATGGTTGAAGTCTCGAGATCAAAACAAATATGCTGAACATGCCTAAAGGGTTGACCATTCACATTTGGCATTGCCCAAGGAAAATACCAAGCCTAATCAGATATCTGATAAAATCAGATATCCAAAAAAATTTGGATATTAGATAATATCGGATATCCAAAATTTCCCGCCTTATTCAAAATTTCATTTTGACTCGTTTTTCCAATTTCAAGTTATGTATATTAATTTTTTTTTTAATGTTAATATTAATAGAGTTGAGTATTTTTTTCAATTTTAAGTTATATATTACAATTGTTTTTAAATATTAATATTAAATGATAATAGCATATAATTAGTATTATAATATAAATTTTTATATTAGTATTATATTATATTATTATTTGTTTCTCTATTGTATAATAGTATAATATTAACTTATTAAATATTTATATTATATGTTCAATATTATACCTAAGGGAGCTCTCTCTCTCTCTCATATATCTGATAATTTCAGATATTTGATTCTTTTTACTGGCATTGAAAAGTAAAAATTTTATTCTCTGGGTCCCTGTTCGAGATGCACATTTTTCAATAGAGAATCATGGGATTACAATTTTAGTAAGACAAAAATCCACTTTTTTTTAATCTTTTCTTGGTTGGATTTTGTCTATTACCAAAGGTTTTTGCATCACCTTTTTGGTCTCACTATGGGGAGTAGTAGTCTTTGAAAGCATAAACGGAAGAGGAAACTCACAAATGAAGAGATTGAAGTGTATAGAGAAATGGATAGGGTTGCTCATCGGAACAAGAGACAAGGTATGTTAAATATTAATGAAGATGTGGGCATAGGCCCACCTATAAATGTGGTTTCAAGTGAAGAAGTTCATGAATTTGAAATGATTTATGACAATAATATTGAAAATGAGAATGTAGGGATTGAAGATGAAAATGTAGGTTTTGAAAATGAACATGTAGATGTGGACAATAGAAGTGTGGACATTGACAATGACAATCCACTGATTGAATATGAAGGAATTGACAATGGTAATGGTACACAAGAACCAAATCAACGTAACACATCTCCAAATTATATGAGAAATGAAGTCCCTTGAGAGGAAGAAAGACAAACTTCAAAATTGAGACCTTCAAGAACAGCTAAATGGTTACTTGAAATTGATGAGAACATAATGAGCAATTTCGATGGCAAGAGATCAGAAAGAACCGTTCGGTTGTGGGTTTCAAAACTTTTTGATCATTTTTTTAGCCACGCGATGTTGGTTGAGCAATGTCAAATGTTTGTACAATTGTTAAAGATGCAAAAGATGAGACGTATACTAGTTAAATTGAAGATTAGTGTGAACAAGAAAAAGGAGAGGAATGCTATTATTGTGAGAAATCTTTTCAGTGTTCTCAATTCCATTGGGAAGACTACCAATGAAAAAGATAAGAGAGCCACTAGGAGGGTTATTACAACCTCCTTAGTAAGTCATCATTTGAGAAAGGATCTTTTGATGAGACAAAATTGTGTTGACTTGAACCTAAATCGTAAAACTTTGGATAGAGCACTTGCAAGAAGAGAAAGACTTGATGATCCTCTTCAACATGATACATGGGCTTATGGTGGGAGGCTTTCATGTTGTGATAAGAAGCTTGCTGATGGTGTGAAGGATCAAATTCAACTATTTTGGCAATCTAACTCAAGAGTGTCACCAAATGTGAAGGATGTCTTGAAGTTGAGAATTGGCATTCGAGACCGCACACCGCATCCCAAACATTATTTGGAGGTGAGTCAAACAATGTTTTTTTTTTTTTTTTGAGACACATCCAACATTGAAAATATCACAAAGAGCTTTTGAAGCCCTCAAGCCTTTTTTTGTGTGCCTCTTAAGATTCGAAATACTTGTTGTTGCAAATATCATGTGGAGTTTTCAATGCACCATGAATTGTTACAATCCCTTCATTCTACTTTGCATACTAGTGAAATGTTGGAGGAGTGTGGTGCAAGTGCTCTTCTAAAATCATTAAGAGACTTGCTAGATCTATTTTTATGTCCTAGAGATGATGGATGTTTCTTTTATAGAAAAGATTGCTTAAATGACAAGTGCTTAGAGTGTGGTGGGCTAGTGAAGTTTGTTGAATGTTTTCATGAGGACTATGAATACAATTTTGGAAAGACCATTGTCCACAAAAAGGTATATGAAACCATTAAATATACATTGAAAAGTGGAGGTGAAGGCTCTAGATGTGAGTTGGTTACAAAAGAGTGCAATGCAGCTGATTTTATTTCAGATTTCAAGAAGAATCTTTTTTACAAGTATGCAAGGCATAGTCACAAGTCTTAGTGGTTGGATCAACAATTCATGATGTGTAAGGAAACTTTCCCAATTGGCACTATTATATCAGTTGTTGAATTTGCAGAGAACTATACATTGCAGCCCCAAAATGAGTTGCAAGCTCAATATTACAATTCTATTCAGGTTGCTACTTTTATGCACATAACATATAGACATTCCCCTGATAGTACAGAAGATGACCGAAAGATAATCAGAGAGTACCATTTTTATATGAGCGATGATAGATCTCACTCATCTGAGTATGTCCAACATTGCTTTGAGAATTATTTTGAGTGGGTGCAGGAAAATACTATTACTATGGATAGACATCTCATTTGGTCAGATAACTACACATGTCAATTTAAAAATGATCGTATGTTTTATTAGTTATATAGAATGCATGTAGAGAGAGGTGTACCTCATATTTGGAGTTTTTTTTAGGCTAGTCATGGAAAGGGGGAGCATGATGGAGTAGGTGCATGCGTAAAGAGAGCTCTAGTTAAGGAGAAATTGAGGATTTTAGGTGCAGAACTCCTTCAAACTCATTCTATTGTCGATTGGTGTACTTCAACATTGTCACAGGGGGGGCTCTTGATTCAGCGATGCACAGATTATTTTGGTTGGTTGAGTTGGGAACAATAGGAGATAGGTTGGATTGTCAAACTATGAAAGATTATTAAAAAATGCATTCATTTCAAAGCTCAGATGCTGGTACATGGACCATTTGGACATGAGAGTTGGCTTGTTATTGTTTGAGGTGTCTTCAATGTGATTGGGATCAGTGTGAGTCAAGTAAGTGGGTTGATACATGGGTTCCACATTATCTAACTCCTTTATTTGTCATAGTCTCTATAGTAAATGATGACATGGATTGTTCACTTGACTATGACCATCTTTCAGATCTTCTATAGCCAGGACATGTTTTTGCATTGGTTGCACCACAAGAGAATGACGAGAGATTAGATTACTGGTTAGTACATTGTGTACGAGGAAAGAAGAAACTTGCACAACCGATGACAGATGATGATATGTTCACATATCCAAAAAGATCACATGTTGTTGCGGGAATATGGTTGCGCACATATATGATTATAAATAATGGCATTCCTATGTTTGAAGACTATGAGAAGCACAAAACCATTCTCATGTATTCACAACTTGTTATAGCAGCCAATGTTAAGTTGTTGAAACATCAAGGAAAACCAAAGACAAAGGAACTTTGGATTATTAGTACTGCTAATCATGAAACAATATTGAATACCTTCAAGCAGAGAGATGACCCTTTAGGTACACTTCAGTAGGTAAGTTCAACTTAAGTTGCAAGATTTTCCATGTTTATTATGATTATGTTCAATAAATAAATTGTATTTTTTTTCTTTATTTGTTTGTGCCAATAAACTTGGTTTTATATGTGGATTGTAAATGCAGTTGGATACATATATGATAGATATAGAAGATTGAGTGTGCATTTGATTAGCACATCTTTTATGATGGTAAAATTCACTATGCATTAGCTAGTCATGTTCTTTGGCTCGTTTATTTACTTATACATTCATAATCTTTTTGTCAACATATATAAACTTCTTATATTCTCTATTAACTTTTCTTCTGCCTTCCGAATGCAGGGATTGGAATGTAGATGTCATCGAGTACCATGTGTTCAACTTATACACTTTAGGAGTAGAAAGGACACTTATTTTTTTATATATAGTTGTGTATCTAAGATTTTGTATATAAAAACAATAATCGAATATAATGTGCATATTTAGATGCCAAATTTTGTATATAAAAACAACAATTGACTGTAATGTGCATATTTAGATGCAAAATTTGGTATATATAAAAACAAAAATTGAATGTAATATGCATATTTAGATGCCAAAATTTGTATATAAAAAATTTGATGCAAAATTTGAAATATAAAAGAGCCCATGGGGTTGATTTGCAAATATTAAGAGCCCACATTTGTATCGTCTTAATGCCATGTAAAGTGAAAAAATTGTGCTTCCTTACTATGAATGTTGTATCCTTATATTTGTATCATCTTAATTTTGTATCTTTACATTTGTATTATCTTAATTTCATGTACATTTGTATCGTCAAATGATGTAATAGTTGGAGTCATTGAGTCAAAATTGGTCAAATGTGTCCAAAGTCAAATGGTGATTCCCTGGGGTGAAGGGATAGTGTTGAAGGATTTCATCTTGGCACCAAATGGACTATGCCATTAGCTCCGGTTGGGCGGGTAAACCCTAGTGACAACCCCATTTTGACCACTGAGTCACTAGAACGTTCGCAAACATGCCGGACCAAAGTGTCCCCAAGGTGCACTAAGCACGATTGGGCAGTGATCTTTCGAGGCTTGTATCTTAGACCCCGTGAGAGGTATTGGAAAACCATGAGATGCTACAAGACAATGTTTCTAAGGCCTACAATAACCTCTCTCCATTCTAGGAGATTCAAATTTGTTTGAATTTGGCACACCAATCTTGCTTGATGCCAAAACTTGTAGTGAGGGTCAATTGAAAGTTGCACCACTAGATTTCTTTCAAACCATTTGTCCTAGCACCGAATTAGCTCTAGTTTGGTGGGTAAATACTAGTGACAACCCCATTTCAACCATTGAGTCACTATAATGTTTGGGACCATGTCGGACCAAAGTGTCCCCAAGGTGCACTAAACACGATTGGGCATCGATCTTTCAAGGCTTGTATCTCAGACCTTGTGAGAGGTATCGGTGAACCATGAGATGCTACAAGACCATGTTTTTGAGTCCTACAATAACCTCTCTCCATTCTAGGAGATTCAAATTTTTTTGAATTTGGCACGCCAGTCTCGCTTGATGCCAAAACTTGTAGTAAGAGTCAGTTGAAAGTTGCACCACTAGGTTTCTTCCCAACCATTCATCCTGACACTGAATGGACTACGCCATTAGCTCTAGTTGGGTGGGTAAATGCTAGTGACAACCCCATTTTGAACACTAAGTCACTAGAACATTCGTGAACATGCTAGACCAAAGTGTCCCCAAGGTGCACTAAGCACGATTGGACAATGATCTTTCGAGGCTCATATCTTGGACCCCGTGAGAGGTATTGGAAAATAGTGAGATGATACATGACTATGTTTATGAGGCCTACAATAACCTCTCTCCATTCTGGGAGATTCAAATTTGTTTGAATTTGGCACGCCAGTCTTGCTTGATGCAAAACTTGCAGTGAGGGTTAGTTGAAAGTTGGACCACTGGGTTTCTTCCAAACCATTCTTCTCGACACTGAATGGACTACACCATTAGCTCTAGTTGGGTGGGTAAACACTAGTGAAAACCCTATTTTGACCACTAAGACACTAGAACGTTCGCGAACATGCCAGACCAAAGTGTCCCCAAGGTGCACTAAGCATGATTAGGCAACGATCTTTCGAGGCTCATATCTCAGACCCCATGAGAAGTATCAGTGAATCATGAGATGATACAAGACCATGTTTTTGAGGCCTACAATAACCTCATTCCATTCTGGGAGATTTGACTTTGTTTGAATTTGGCATGCCAGTCTCGCTTGATGCCAAAACTTGCAATGAGGGTCAGTTGAAAGTTGCACCACTAGGTTTCTTCCAAACCATTCATCCTAGCACTGAATGGTCTATGCCATTAGCTCTCATTGGATGAGTAAATGCTAGTGACAACCTATTCAAAACATGAATTCAATAGAACATTCGCGAACATGCCAGACCAAATTGTTTTGAAGGTCCACTAAGCACCATTGCGTATGTTGGCAAGCATTCTGATGTGTCAAGAGGCAAAGTAAGCCTTTAAATGGATCCTTTGATTGGTGTGTCTAGAGCTAAGCATTATGATATTTTGTATTGATTGATAATCCTTTGTAAAGGATCATGCATTGTAAGCCATTAAATGACATTGGGAAGGGCTAAATGTACTTAGGGGTCACTAGGGGTGATTTAATGAATCCTAGGTTAGTTGGATTGATCTAAGGACCTATAATATCTATAATGGATATAAAATGGCCAATAAAGTCAATCAAATGATGTAAAAGCACTTGAAGTGCTAAAATATGGAATTTTCCTATATTGGCAAAATAAGCCTATAAGGCTCATATGGGGTTATAGGTTAGTTTGGATTACAAAGGTTGTTTTAAACCTTTTTAAAAGTTATAAGAAGGGGTATTAGATTCAAGTTGTTGAGTTGACAACATTAGTTGTCAGCTTGACAACATCTTTAAATTATACTTTGGTTATGACAGTCAGTTTGAGACTGTTACCAAGCAGTTAGACAGTTAGATAGAGGCTGCAGTCAATTTTTGAAGGATTTTTGAGTCTTTTTTTTAGGGGATCTACGTGAGTGAATCGAGGATGTTGAGTTGGGAGTGTAAGGAAGAAAAAATGTAATGTTTTACAATCAATAAACAAAGATTTTCTCTGCATGTTGTTAACTGTCCTGTGGAACAATCAGTGCAATAACAAATTAATGTGCTTGACTTGAACATGATTTGGGCTGGGTAGTGAAGTAAATACATTGCTTTGATTATTGTTTACATCTTCCATGCCTTAAAGAAAAGCAAGTGATTGTCATTCTATGACTGTGACTGGTTGAAGGGTACAGTTAGTGTGTAGGGATTATAGTCTCGTTAAGGGATTGACTCTCCCACCCACTGTGACAAATTTAATTGGTGGGAGAAGTGAATGATGTATTAAATCCTTGTATTATAATTGTTTTATGCAGGGATATGTGAAGTGATGGTTGAGAGAACACTAATTGATGGAGTTTATTGATTGAAGGAGAGCTCGTCTTCACACCAGTCATTATGGAAGTTGAATACCATTGAGAAGAGTTGTTCTTATGATGGAATATGGATATTAGGATCCATAATAATGTGTTAGGCCAATTGGATTGTCTTGGAGAGAGTTACAAAGGTCTTTTTGAGTAGAACCTAGGTATATGACCCTAGAAACAAGGGTTTGGTGGCTAGAAAATTTGGTGAGTGGTGAAACCTTATAAACTAGAAAACCTTATGTTTTGAAACCTTAAGAAAGACAATTTCATACTTTGGGGTGCAAGGAGTAAGTGCATATATAAGTTTCTTTGTTATTTAGAGTAAATTAGGCCTAGTTTGTGGGTGTTAGGGTAGTGGATCTGGAATTTGGTCCAAAGGAGTGTACCCTAAGTCTTGGGGAGGATTTGAGGAATCTAAAAGGGTATCTAGATCAACCATTAGTTTCTTGAGTTGTTAGACGAATTCTAGAGAAAAAGGCTGATTTATGACTAGTGAAGGCTACAAGCCTAGAAGGGCTATTGGAGTGGATTGGTGGAAGATGAGTTGACCAGAATTGGTAGATTGGTGGAACATAGTAGATGGACCATATTAAGATGTTATATGGTGTTGTAATCAAGATGGAAGACCTATTTCAATTTTTGACAAGATGGAGGCTCTAGGTGCATTGAGAGGCCTAGAATGGAGTTGGTGCTAAGAGAAGTTGGGATGAGAGGTTAGAGGAAGTGAACTTGTTCAAAATGTTGGACGTGTTGGTTCTTTAAAGTTAGAGCACTCTATTTGACCCTTGATTTGAGACTAACTCCTTGAGTAGATTCCAAGATGCTTGTAGAATCCTCAAGTTGAGTTGGGTTCCACGAGGGGATAGTAGAGGGCTATGCATCATATTTTCTTGGTTGAGAGCATCAGATACACATGAATAGAATGTAATACATAAATTTTTAATTTACTTAAATGATGAATTACACATGTGAACACATGTAGCACATAAAGTGTACACATAAATTTTCTTAAGTCATGAAGCGTACATGTAGCACATAGATTATAAAGCATGCCACATTAATTCACTTAAGTCATGCACGTAGCCCATACACATGAATTTAGGTTATGAAGAATGTACTTGAATATACATGAATATACTTAAGGCATAAATTGTACACATGAGTAAATACACACAAGCATATTTACATACTAACAATGAATAAATGAACACACGATTAACAAATTGGATCGAATATGAAGTTTCATATATATCAAAATGAACAATAATTCTGTACATATTTACATGTCAACGTATCTAGATACAATGTGGCATACACCATTTCAAAATGTGTCATATGACATCTCAAAATAAGAAGTTCAACTACAAATATTTCTAGGACATCCTATTCTACTGGTGGATCACCAAAATCCAGCCTCTTTGAAGTAATCTTTAGCTCTGATGGATCCTGCATTCAAACACAAAAGTGAAACCCCAAGTTAGATTACTTAATTTATATGGTTTCTACAAATAAAAAATAAAAATTCAGAATCATAGTCAACAATAATAAATAAAATTTAAACTAAAATTGAGCTCTCATGTACCTCGCCTCTTTGTCTCCTCACGCAGACATGAGACCTAATATATGTCCTTGGTAGCGAAGGAACAATGCCACCAATGTTGACTCTGAACTGTATATGTTTGTGAACATGATATTGATCTACGAGTTATACTATTTAATGTTAACTCCTTGGTAGAAAATATATGTTTTACAAAATAACTGAATTAACATTAAAACTTACCTGTGTTGAAGTTTCTTTAGGAAATGTCGGCTCAGTCATCAGTGATACAAACCCTTGGCATTCTATGTTCCTCAAACTAGGGGTCACCTACAAAAGTCAAACATATACTTCATACTATCATAAATTGATCATATTATATATACTTGATAGTAAAATACACACAAATAACTCTAGAAATATATGTACCATGGGGCTATCACTGTGAATTGAGATGTCTGTGAATCTATCATGGCAAAAGGGTCTCACGACATCATCAGACACCACTCTCTATCAAATAAACCATGTAAATTAAAAATAGTTACGCACAATTGAAAAGTATACATGTATGCATAAGCAAATTAAATTACTTAATTACATTACCCTTGTCAACGCCTAACACCTGCACCCCCTCACATTGCCCCCCAATGGCAATTGGTGACACTTGCATCAGTATGTAATAAGATTCAATCGTAAAAATTAGAAAACACATGTACATATACTATTATAATAATTTAAGGAAACCAATGAGTACATTAAAACATATGTACCATGGAAGTGTCAAGGCCAAATGATATGGCTGAAAGCGTGGACCCCTCCACTTGTGCCATTTCCTCCTCTATCATCAATTGAAGATAAATGTAACACATAAACAAACATAAGTGGGAAATTATTATAAGAAAATTCTACTAAAAATATGAACCTTTAAAATTAAATACAATGTAAAAAGTGAACTATTTACCCTTACCATAATAGTAGGAGTCCATGACTCTGTATGCCCCTGATGCACATCTTCACGAGGTGCTTCAGTGCTTGTAGTGTGCTAAGTAGTATCGTCCACCTAAAATATGTAGTTGTATGCATCACTATCATTCATGGGACCTAAGCACAGATTCTTGCACATAATGCAAGTGTGGGGCACACAAACATGTGATCTCATGGAGGATGTGGAAGGGCCAGAAGCATCAGGATGAGGAGGCAACAATGCCATGCTCTATGTAACCAACAGATCACTCAAGGTGTGAATGGCTCGAATAGTCTATGAGCCAACCTCAGCAATAATATCAAGATGCTACACTATAGGAGGTGGTAAAATATCAGGAGGGGAGACATATGTGTGATATTTTACTCAGTGTACCCATGGCCTTTCCTGACGAGCGTCTAAGCCTACACCCTGGTTCGGTCTCATACTCCAATAATTGACCTTGTGACCGTGCACACATTCAACATATAATTTTTTAATGAAATAAAATGGGACATCCAAATTGCTATGAGGTGGTCTATAAAAAACCATCCACCAGCGGTCCCAAAAGTTATCACACATTGCACCATTTGTATACCATTTAATTGACAACTTGGGTTTTTTAGGGTCCACTTTTAGAGCAATTTTGGGATCCACAAAAAGATTACATATGTCATATTTTGTTATGTTTAGGTTCATGACTTGATCATAGTCAAGCCCATTGTCAAACTGGGCATGCATGGAATCGCGCCAAAGAAGTGCAACATTATGTTGCTCTGTAAGTTTCTCCATGTTTTCAATAATGGAGTTCAATGTGGAAAACATGGGGTGCAATGTGGGGATATTGGCATATGTGGTTTGAAATCCTCTAAGCTGATTTAGATTGTCTCTTATTAGATCCTCTAAACAACAAGGGTTTGAGACTGGTTCATCTTCTGAAAGTGGGGGATTGTTGGGAATGTGGTTCTGGATTATTTGCGGGATCATTGGGATGGTTTTCTATTTTTTGAGTCCATGTCTGATTATAGTTAGAACACAAATTGATAATTATAATCAATTTTTTTTAAAAAAACTCATTTAAACCCTAATTTTTATATAAAAAACTACAAATTTCTATTAAAAAACAATAAAAACATAAAAATTGAACTTACTTGGCAATCTTAAGAAAATTAGATATAGGATTTGATCGGATATCTGAAAGCCCTAAGCCGCATTCAACATTTTCAGAATGAAAATGTTGAATGTGACCAAGCTATGTAAATAAAAATTACTAGCAAAAATTGGATATCTGATTATTATCGGATATCTGATTAGGCCCATGCTTTGGCTTTTGGCTTAGCCAGGTGTACTGACACCCAGGCCTACTAAAAATTCAACAAATAGATTAGTGCACTTTTAGATGAGTGAAAAGTTTATTTTTCACATTGCCACTTTTTGGCATACCATGATCCTGCACATACCCATGAGGTGTTAGCTACTAGCTCTTTGATTTTTTTAAAATCCTCTCTTTTTTAATCTCCAACAGGTCTTTGGAAACTTTTCCATGTTAAGGGATTGATCTTGCAATATTTGCTAGTCATTATTTTCTTGTTTCTATAGCCTTTTCCATTCTTAAATCCTAAGGTCCTCTATCTTCTTTTTTAGCCTTTTCTTTTTCTTTTCTCCTCTCAATGTTCTCACGTCGTCTTGTGTCTCAATTTCTGGTACAAAAGAGCTTCATTGTTTTGTATTATTCTTCTTTTTAGAGCTTTGTTCCTATTGGAAAGTGATGTTTTGAGAGCACTATGGATCACTTGAGGGTTGTAATTTATGGAAACACATATGATATAGTGATCACATGGAGTTAGTATAAGTATTGGAGACTCAATCATGAAAATGACTAAATACAGAATCGGATTTATAGTATACTACAATACTGTTTTGGTCAGCGAAGGTGATATATGATATATTATGGCTTACAAACTTAGAGGAAGAAATTTTGGGGTATGTATAAGATTTAGTTAAGGTCACATGTGTTTTGGTGTCGATATTAGTAAGTTACAGTGTTATGAAGGCATGTGAAGATAGAGGAACAGTGAAACAGGGCATATGAATAGTCACGATGATTAAGGGAAGGCTAGATGGAATGGTAATGTGCTAAGTTAGATGAAGGTTGTATATTGCCAACACTTTGGTAATATAAGATTGTCGAATCAGTATTTATCATTTGTATAAATAATTAAATTATGTTTTGCATTGTATTTGAGAGACAACTAGATGGAAAAATTGATATAAGTATAGAGTGTTTTATGGAAGTGATAAGTGTGAAATATGTGATGAATATATGGATGCAAATTTGAGATATTAGGGATGACTGATAGAAGATGAGAGATAAGTGATTGATAGAGGCTATTGTGGATTATAACTGGAACTATCAAAGCATAGCAGATGCTTGTATTGTTCACTCTTGAAGAACACTTTTTGTAACAGAATTTTATTTGTAAGAGCTGTAAGCTCACCATACCTTTAATAGGGTTTTTGTATACCCCTAATAGGGTTTCTATTCCTCTAAAAAAGAAATGTACTATGTAATACTCAGCTCCTAACATGGCTAGATCTCCTAACATGGATTCTATTTTTTAGTGCATAGTTGTGGGTACCATCCCCACTACAGTTTTCCCTTGGCTAGGGTTTCCTCAAAAAAAAAATGGTGTTATGAGTTATGTGTTATGTGCTTATGTTCTTTTTATTTTAGCATTCATATGATTTATTTGCAATTGGTTTAAGTTTATTTTGAAGTGTTGTAATACTGATTCACCCCCCCTCTTAGTAATACTTAATTCTAACAATTGGTATCAGAGCTATTGGTCCTTGGAGAGAAAGCCTCACAGCTTAAGGGAGATCAAAATGGATTCAGAAAGTTTACAAGAGAACTTTGAAGCAACACTTGATGACTTGGACAAAGAAAAATATGAGAATGGCGAATTGAAATTCAAGTTAAGAAGAGCAGTAGGTTTCATCCAAAAACTAAAATATGAGCTTGAACTTTCAAGAAGTCAGAGACAAGACCTTATGGATAAGATCAAAGAGGGTTCACACAATGATACATCAAATCAAGTAAAGAAGTTGGAGAAAGAAAAAGAACAAAATCTTTTGATGACTAAAGAGATTCAACATGAAAAGGATTCAAGATACAAAGTTGAAGAGACTCTAAAAGAAGCAAGATAGGACATATGAAGATTGAACTTGATCACTACAAGGATAAATGTTAGGAATTGGAGAAGTACAATCATGTCATTAAAGGTGAACTCACTCAAGCCAAATTACACATTGAGAAGTTACACATGGGCAGTGATAAAATTGAAGAACAAAGAGAGAGAGATAGAAACCTAAAGGAGACATGACTGGAATTGGGTATGTAATGAAGGAGAATGTTCTAAGACTCATGAAGAATCACATGAAGTGAAAACTAAAGATAGATCCAATCTTGAAGAACCTAAAGATCAGATCAAACCTTTCAGAGGTATATGCTTTGGATGCAACAAAGTTGGACTCATGAAAAGAGATTGTAGAGGTAAAGGCACTTTCAAACCCTTTACTAGTTATTGTAATAATTGTTATGCATATGGACACAAGAGATAAGAATATAAGAAGCCTGATCAGTCAAGGAACAAATAAGATTACAACAGAGAAGAGTCAACAGCCAAGATCACATGCTTCAAATGCAATAACCTTGGGCATACTGCAAGGTATTGTAAACTGCAGGTTAATCAGGAAAGAAGACCACCTACATGTTTCAAATGCATCAACCTAGGACATATAGAGAAGTTTTAGAGGTATAATGGAATGAACAATAGAAGAGGACCACCTCCTGTGGTTATAAAGAAGAATATTGGTGACAGTGGTAAAATTCTTGGTGAATACATGGATGAATTCAAGAATCACTTCAGAAAACCAGCAGATGAATATGATGGAAAGATATGGAAGGTAAAAGATTTCAATAAAGCATTGGTTGAGGGAGAGATAGTAGATGCTACTATGTCTTTGGATGATGATTAAATTGCTAGATTGACCTAAAAGGCCGAGCATGGCCTTAGGGGGAGCATTGGATGCAGCTAATAGATTATATCCAGCCCTTGATTATGTGGAATGAGCTTATGAAAGCTTAAATATGGTGTGTACAGACACTATGGAGTTTATGTTTGTGATCACAACACTTGGAGATTCATATCCTATGATCGCAAGATTTATGTTTGACTAGACAATGTGTAAATTTGAGCTAATTGTGATTAATGCACTTACTCAACCAATGATGGATAAAAGACCTTAAAGCATATCATTTCATCACTATTTGATAATCAACAACTAAGGATAGTAGAGTGAAGAAGCATATTAGCCACCTAGCAACCACATTGCATGATCATTTGAAGTAGAAGTTCCAGAATTTGGTATATTAAAGGTATTTAGATCATAAACTCTATTAGAAGCTATGGATTCACCTGTCATATATGATATTATTGATAGACCAAGGTATAAGTTTAAAAGAGGCACCCATTTAAATCCTATGAGGATGATTTGGAAGGAGAATTTTTGCAAACCCCATACGACATGTTACACATTGAAGACATTAGGGCTTGCATTCATTGTAAGTATGAGACCATAGGGGATGTAGACATCTATAGGGAGATAGATGAAATGATAGAGTTTGATGGGAAAATGAAGGAAGAGTTTAGACATTTAGAAGAACAATCAATTATTAAGCTAACCCTCCTAAATGAGTTCAGTGAGACTGAATGGTTCAAGATCATTCTAAGCAGAATCCATGATCAGTTCATCTAGATAGGAGAGCAGCTTGTAAAGATATGTAGCCAAATGATTCATGAGATAAGAAAATTAGACAACAATGGAGCCCTCCTAGTAGCAGAGAAAAATATCAAGAAATAAGTTGAGACCCTAACACACACCAAATGGGATAAGCGTGCGATGACTGTTAATGATATTTTTTAGCAAGATGTAAGACTGGTAGAATTGCTACTAGGATATAAGTTGTAGTACATCAGTAGACTTAATTCTGTATCAGTAGGGGTAATCATGATGGCCTACAGAATGGTGAAGGAAAACACTAGATACAACTTATGCAAAATCCTAGCACAACAGTTCTTGGAGAATGTGAGGATTATCAAGAAGGATAAGTCAAAAGATTTCAGATTTGGTTCACTCCTAATACATATGTACATTTGTGCATTGAGCACAAATTTCCAAAAATGCACTTAAGAGTATGGAAGGATAGTGTACCCGCTGGTATAAAAATATCAGAGAGCTTTAGGAGACAGAATAAAGACTGGGTAGATGGAGAATTGTTTGCAATGATTAAGATTCTTCAAAGGCAGATGAAGGGGAGATATAGGATTCTTGAGGAGTTAATTGAGAGATACAAGGACACAATCTATTTCATGGTTGAAACTAATTGTGTATGTTTTGAAGCAGTTGAGCCTAGAAAGAAATGGTGATTCCATATGGGGTATGAGGTTAGTTTTGAGGTTCTTACAATACAAGTTGAGCATGTGATAGCATCATAAATTGATACATTTGAAGAGAGATGGGGAACCTATGAGGAAAAGTCAGTAAAAGTTAGAGAAGAACAAGACAAGGGAAAAAAGGAAGAGAAATAGAAAAAATGGTTGATAACATAGTTGTGAAGGCAGGAATTACAAAGGAGAAACTGAAGGAAGTAAGGAAAAAGATGACAAAAGGATCTACGAGCATGGAAATTGAAGCAGGTCTCCTCCTTCTAAAGCAGAAAAGATAGTAAGTTCTACTCCTAATGTAATAGATTTATCAATCACTCCTGAGAAGATTATACAAGAGGATGCACTTGTGAGAACTCCTAGGAGATCATCAAGATCAAATAGACCTATTAACCCCAAGAAAAAAAAGGTAGAAGTAGAAATAAAGAAGAAAGAGGACAAGATAACTCAGAAGAAAGAAGAAAAGACATAACAAAAGAAAACATAGGATTTGTGGAAACTAGATATTAAGATATTGCAGAAGAGGATAATCAAAGATAGAAATTTGCAGACACTGAATAGATACTATGAGAGGTATGATTCAGATAATCAATCTATAATTGAAGATATAGTAATTGAGTACTTGTTAGTCTACAAGAAGAATTTGCTAGAAATAGAAGGCAGTATTCCTAAGGACTTGTATAGCAAGTTGAAAATAAGAAAAAAATTAGCACATTTAGAGGATGAGACTATAAGAAATAAAGAAATTGAAGACATGTTGCCTGTAGTCTCCATACAGGAAAGGGAAAGAATCATCAAGGAACTCAAACCTCTATTGAGAACCAAGGCCAGACTTGTGAAGATAATGGCAAGAAAGTATGATGAGGTAATAGAAGACACACAAAAGACATTGGACTAAATTCTTATGAGCGACATGCCTGAGAAGTCTTCACCTCCCAAAGCCACCAAGCCTACATCCTTGGGTATGGGAGAAAGCTCTAAAACTATTGAGGATAGTACAAAAGCAAGCAAAGTTGACATGCAACCAGCCTTCTTTGTTTCTAGTGTTCCTGTGAACCTTGACACCTCACTTGATGTAAATGATCCATTTCAAGGAAATCTGGATAGTGCGATGATGGTAGAAGAGGAAGGACAGAAAGATGAAGAACAAATAGAAGAAAAACATGAAGAAACAAGAGAAGGAAAAAAAAGCAAGAGGAAGAACATGAAGAAGAGATAGGAGCAAAAAAAGAAGAAGAGGTAAGAGTTGAGATCAAGCAAGAACTAGATACCTCCTCCACCCTATTGTTGGAAAGTATGGCTAAACCAGTGAGCACTGATGTGGAAATCATGGATGAAGATGAGCTAATGAGATTATCTTTCATGGAATTTTCTAAAGAAAAGGAGAGGTTAGAACAAAAAGGGGATAAGAAGGTTAAGGTAATCATTGGGGTAGTAGAAATTGTAAATAAAATACTCCCTACACCTCTTACATTTTAAGGAAAGGATGCAGAGAACTTGAACTTGGCACTAGACAACTTTGACAACCATTTTGAGTCACTATTGAAGATCGCAGAGGATAAGGCTGAGAAGAGTACTTAGAAAAGAAGTTGAAGGAATTTTTCTAGTCCATCTCATGGGACTTGGGCATTCTAAAAGCAACCATAATTAAGGCCAAAAAATGTGTGGCACAAGGAAGAAAACTCTATAGTTATTGCATCAATCCCAGTAGACACATAAATAATATTGAAGATATCATAGCCAAGGACATGAATGCATTGGATAACATAATGGACAATTGTGAAACCTCTTAAAAAACTATGTTGGAAATGGATAAGCAGACATCCAAGATTTTGGACAAAGTAAATATCTTAGATATAGAGAAAGGGAGAGTATTGGAAAGATTTGGTTTGGTAAAGAGTTTAATCACTCCCAAGCTATCAATTCTTGAAGCTCATCTCACAGAGATGGAGAAGATTGAGGGATCAATGACAAACTCTGTACCCATTGAGTTGAAGGTAGCAGAGACTGCATCTTATGCACTGAGTGGACTGATCCATGTCAGTGAACTACTGATTAAATCATGAAATGATGAAGTGAAGACCTTGGAAGACTCCTTCCAAGATAGTCTAAATCTGGTGAATAAGCACTAAGTCATATGTGCTTAAAATTTTGAAGTTTTGTAAGTACCTTTGCCATTGATGTTAAAGGGGGAGAAGAAGAGAAGAGAAAAATGAGAAGAGGAGAAGAAGTAAAATGAGAAGAAGAGAAAATTGTAAATAGAGAATAATATAGTATAATGCATATAGAGAAGAATATGTATATAGAGAAGTAGAAGGAAGATAGTGTTTTGACACTTAGTCATTTTTCGCTAAGTGTTGCCATTAATGTCAAAAGGAGAGATTGTTGGCAAGTGATGTTTTGAGAGAACTATGGATCACTTGAGGGTTTTAATTTATGGAAACACATATGATATAGTGATTACATGGAGTTAGTATAAGTATTGGAGACTCAATCATGAAAATAACTAAGTACATAATCGTATTTACAGTATACTGTAATATTGTTTTGGTCAGTGAAGGTGATATATGATCTATTATGGCTTGCGAACTTAGAAGAATACATTTTGGGGTATGTATGAGCTTCAGTTAAGGTCGCACATTTTTTGGTGTTGATATTAGTAAGTTACAATGTGATGAAGGCATGCGAAGACAGAGGAATAGTGAAACATGACATATGAACATTTACGATGATTAAGGGAAGGCTAGATGGAATGGTAATGTGCTAAGTCAGATGAAGGTTGTATATTGCCGACACTTTGGTAATATAAGATCGCCAATTTATTATTTATCATTTGTATAAATAATTATTATGTTTTGCATTGTATTTGAGAGCCGACTGGATGACAGAATTGATATAAGTATAGAGTATTTTATGGAAGCGATAAGTGTGAATTATGTGATGGATATATAGATGTGAATTTGAGATATTAGGGATGGATGATAGCAGATGAGAGATTAGTAATTGACAGAGGCTATTGTGGATTATAACTGGAACTATCAAAGCATAGCAGATTCTTGTATTGTTCACTCTTGAAGAACACTTTTTGTAACATAATTTTGTTTGTAAGAGCTGTAAGCTCACCATACCTTTAATATGGTTTTTGTATACCCATATCAAGGTTTCTATTCCTCCAACAAGGAAATGTACTATGTAATACTCAGCTCCTAACAGTGCTAGATCTCTTAACAGAGATTCTATATTTTAGTGCATAGTTGTGGGTACCATCTTCATCAGGGTTTTCCCTTGGCCAGGGTTTCCTCAAAAAAAAATAATGGTGTTATGAGTTATGTGTTACGTGTTTATGTTCTTTTCATTTCAGCATTCATATGGTTTATTTGCAATTGGTTTAAGTTTAATTTGAAGTGTTGTAATACTGATTCACCCCCCCTCTCAGTATTACTTAATCCTAACAGTTCCTCTATCTTTCCTCAATGTCCTGGTGTACAAAGTGTTCATTCCTAGAAACTTCCCATAAATGTGTGAATCCTCCTCTCTTTTTCATGTGAAGGTAAGAATTTTTTTTAAACTTCTCTACCCCAAAATTATGGAGGCCATAATCTTGTTCCTTGATAGAGATTGGGTTATAGGAAGCACTTAAGCCCAAAGACCCATTATGTTAGAGCCTCTCCTTTTCTAACAATTTTCATGGATAACTTGCAGTGGATTCCTATGGTGGAAAGCCTAGCTGAGGTTTATGTTCAGGATCACAAGGTTCCTTATTCTGTACTTCAAAAAGCTTTACATTCTTATTGGTGCTTGCATCAAGTTTTCTTATACTATTGTTGATGGATGTATTGTTGAGTTCTTTTGTGTTGATCGATCACCATGAATCTACTCTATGAAAGATTGAAGAGCTTATCCATGGATCAATTCTAAGGGTTTTGTTAGGTTGGTTATTCTACAAAAGAAAGTGCAAGATCATCCTTTTTTGGTATCACCCACCCTTCATGTTCCTCCTATCTCGATCTCTAGCTCATGGTGGTATCAGCAGTAGCAAGCGCCATACTTTGAGGAATATTCCATCAGTTATTAAAGAATCCATTAGCACTTTACTTCATTCATTTTCATCCTTCTTCTTCATGAAGACTTGATCAATCTTTTTATCTTATGTCTTTTCTATTTCAGGAGATAGAATCTTTCCTTTAAGTCATGTAATTTTTAAAATAAATATCTCCTTTCTATTCTCTTATGTAATTTGTATGAGGTAGGGTTTGGGTCTATGTAGGCACTTCTATTCATTTTTCAAGGTGGTTGGGAGGTTTCTCGTACTTTTGTTGGATAAACTTGGTTGTTTGTCATAGTGTATTGTTTTGTGTGAGGAAATAGGTATGGGTCCTTATTGTGTTCTTTTTTATTTCTATTAAGGTGACACGACTATTTCATCATTATTGTATTTATGTTTTGATACTCATGTAATTTCTCTTTTTAAAATTTGATACATTTCTTTTAATGACCTTAACCACTTTATTTTTTCCCATCTAATAAAAAAAAACAACAAAATCACACAAAATATCATTTTACTATTTTCAACCTACACATATACTCATCTAAACCTTCCTCAACTTCCTTAATCTCAACTTCCTTAATCTTAGATAACATTCACTAATTTTTATGATTGACATATAATTTGTAGATTATTGTGAAAGTTGAATATGTAAGTTTAGAATGTAAAACTATGTTGTGCTTTCATGTCTACTAGAATAGTTGCAACTACCAACTACCTCTGAATGATAAAAATTTCTACCCCTTATGCTTTGATGGATGTGTATACCTTATTCCTAAGCTCCCGTTTCGCACACGGTGGAAGGATGCTTAAAAAAAAAGTTGTGTACTCTGGCCTTACAATTCTGTTTAGATTTGTGATTTAGCCTCGAAGCTTAAATTATAACTTTTAGAATGTGAAAAACCTATCTTTCAGCCATATTCTATAAGTTATAAAGGTCCATACATTCTGATAACATCAATCAGCGCAGGTATTTGTAAGGTGGTTTTCTGGTGATCTTCTCAAGCCGAGGTTAGTGATACACCTGGAATGAGGAGGATCTTGAGCTTGCTGATTTGGGCAAGGCTTAGATGGCTTGAAGTTTGCCAACGTGGCCAGCTCCTCCACTGCTTTCACCACATGCTCAAGCCTCGCTGCAATCTCCACCAGTAGCCACGCAAACGTAGCCAATGGAAGCGCTTCTCCAAATTCAATACTCTCCCTTGATAGCATTGATCTTTCATCAGTACAGTTATTACAGTTAGCGCAGCGTTGAAGTGTATCACTGTATTTCTCATGGTTAGCTTTTTTCTCATCCCCTCCTCCATGCCACGACACCAATCTTCTTAACACTTTTCTCTTTGTACAGCAATCAAATCCTTCATCTTTTCCTTGTTTTGTCTCAGTTTCCAGAAGAGGCCACCTTCTTGAATGAATTAAGAGCTCGGGCTGGTCATGCAAGGCAGCGTGCAGATCCTTCAATGCAAATTGCAGGTCCTTCATCATCGACTCCCAATCGCATCGTCTCATCTGTTCAATGCTGCTCGACAACTCCCCCAATACTTTTACTGTTTTCTCGCTAACCTTGGTGCATGGTTTCTTCAACACCGAACGAACAGAATGGGGAGTCTGCATGCATCGTATCAAATTACAACTAAATATTTGTCAATTTGGCAACAGTAATTATCAAAAAAAGAAAAACATTAATTTTCCACAATCAATGCAATTATGAATAATCCTTTTTGTGTTCTTGTTTCTATCACTATTCATTATGAATAATCCTTTTTGTGTTCTTCTTTCTATCACTATTTCGGATCACCTTCTGCAATCTATCATAAAGATGAATGAATGCACTCAGATGTTTGGATCACCTTTGCGATCTATTATTAGATGAATAAGTACACTTCTGAGTGTACTCATTTGTGTTAATGATAGATCACAAAGATGATTGGAAATGTAGATGTAAATTTTTTTTTAAAGTAAATGATTCAAAATACTGATAAAATAAAGAATATTGAATCAAATCGAGAAACATTACTCATAACTGTTATTATTACATATATATGTTTACATTTGTACAACAGTAGAGAGAATATGTATACCCGAATCTCAGATCGCAGGCATCCGTGCAATGCCACAATAGAATACGTTAAATAACGAAGCTTTACTCCAATTTTCACATACTGCTTCCATGGGTGCCGGTATCGAAATCGGCCATGCCTTGGCTCCCAGCTGGCAAACGTTACCTGCAATTTAAACACAGACACTTTCAGATGAAACAATCAGCTGTGCCGATGAAAATGCCGTATTCTATTTGTTTCACTAGTCAAGCAAATTTAATCGTTATTATGTTTTAAATTCACCCAAGACTCGTCCACGGCCTTTGAATCCAACACAGATTTGTATCTTTCGTAAATTGAATCTTTTGACTCATCTCCGTTCCTCTCATCATGCCGTCCATCAATGTATTCCCCAACGCATTCTGTACAACATATACATACATATAAATATTCCATGTAGCGAACGTTAAGCTTACTTACAGATTTTCGAAACCCTAACTTTCTTTACCTTGAAGAGATTTAGCCAGGAGTTGAAATTTCTCGACAGTTGCGTTGTGAAGATCCTCCCCAGCCCAGATGGGAAAAATGAGCAGACTTATGACGACGCACACTGCGCATCCGATGAGTATGGTGGTGAAGCGTTGGTAAGCCATACGGAATATGTTTTGCACTCGATATCCAGAGACTGTTATAAGACTAAATGTTAGCAGGAAAACCACCATTCCGTACTCATACCTTTTTTTGATTAAAGGGATAAAACGAGCATATGTAGCAATAGCGCCTGCAACAGAAATTTACTGGTAAGAAGGGGAACCAGAGCTGAAAAATGCCGAACCCAGAAACTAGGATAAAACAAAAAGACAAGAAGGAATCAGCAAAAGGTCAGTGATTAGAGACCGATAAGAAACATGGAAGAGCCGACTACAATGGCCTCTCCTTGGGCTACTTGTTCTGACAAGTAACAAACGAAAAATCCCAGAGACCCTGCTACTCCAGTCCCGATCCCCCTGTTCAATCCCTTGCTTAAAGTAGCCCCTGCTTTCACACAAACAACCAATGTCACAACTTACTCATGTTCAACACCCAAATCAAAACCTTACCTCTACAAAAGCTTTTTCTCAAGCATATTAATAAGTGTTATATATAGATAACAATGTCGTGATATGCTTGTAGACTTCTGGATTAATTGTGCACATCATTTTGAATCAATATTTCAAATCATATTCTATGATTCATCATCATCTGTTTGGGATCATATATGATCCATAATGGATAATGATCATATATGATCAACGGATGATGATGGATCATAGAGTATGATCTAAAATATTTATATGATCCATCATCTTTTTCGGATCATTTATGGTCTGAAATGGATGATGATCATATATGATCCGAAACAAATGATGATAGATCATAGAGTATGATCTGAAACGGATCATGATAGATCATATAATATGATCCGAAACATTGATACAAAAAGATGCACACAATTAATCCAGAAACCTCCAAGCATATATTATGAAACTTAATATCTTAGAGTTTCACTACTGTATTTCTGTACTCAGATTTGGTTTTGCAAATGAACTCTTACCTGCACTGAATTCCAGAACAACCACGACTGTCATCACTGCCCAAATTGCATTATCACCCACTTCAAAAAATAATGGATTCAAAAGAAATAAAAGAGAAACCAGAGACAACGCTAGAGCAACTTTCATGGCATGTATAATCCTCCTTGGATCCTCTACTCCAACTTCCCATATTTTTCTGCACATACCAACTAGAACTACTCTTGCTTTTACAGGTGTTAATCTTACTTGTGCGAGTAATCCCCCACATTGAGACTAATAGAATCAAATGGATTTCAGTTTCTAGGAACCCATGGAGACACCCAATTCCACTTGTGTAACTTATAATGCTTCTTGATCATAGGAACTGTAGAAACATAAACGTGGAATGAACCGAAGAAAGAACAAGAAGTTTGAGGAGACTGGTAATGAGAGAAACAGATTGTAAAGAGGAACATGAAAAGGACATTGCATATGCCCAATAGCTGGAGCTATTTCTCGAGAAAAACAGCATAAAGGGACATGCCAGGACAGTAGCAGATGCACAATAGCTGTTATCTTTCTCAGAAATTTCATATGAGCACAAGAATCGGGATCTCGATTACAGGCTTTTTTCATATACTAAAGGCTGTCGTCAAGAACGTGAAAAAAATCGATCTTTTTTCTGTTTCCGTGAGTCCATGGGATTCTCTCGCCGCCCAACAAATTCTTTGGATTCTAATTTGCTTTTTGCAACAGAAATACCGTCACGAGGTAATCCTAATGCTTGTACTTTTTATATAATTAAATAGCAGTTAAATATTAAGGTGAAATGACTGAGTGCGCCTTTCCCGTTGGCACACATAATTTGAAAAGAAAAAGTGGAAGCCACGTACGAGTTAGTATGTTTTAGTCTCGTTTCAAGATAAAATAGATGTCATTTGTCTTTCTTTGAACTCCCTATTGATTTCAACTTTTGGAAAGGAGGAGATTTTTTATAGTCTATTGGGGTGATCTATATATGGGTCTACATGATGCTTATAAGATGTACAAACTTTATTTTATACAAATTTGAATATTTGTGACTTTTTTTTCAAGAACATAAGTTTCCTATCACTATGTCAATTTAAAACAACTAAATGTCGATCCTAATAATGAAAAAAATATTCAAATATCGATTGCTATCCTCCAAATTCAAGTAGGAAAGTTGAATAATTAATAAGAGCAAGCATTTAAAATTATAGCTAGACTTCATTGGATAAAAGCAGGGGATAGAGTGTCTGAACTTTTCTTAAAATATCTTAATTATAAGCATAAAAGGGAAGAATTGGTACCATAGTAGATGAGCATGGACATCATGCTGATGTTGCTGAAATTTCTATGATATTCAAGAAATTTTGTGAAAATCTCCTCAAAGAAGAAAAAAAATGGATAAATGAACAACAAACTTAGCTTTACTCTTATAGTTTTTCACGAAATTGGTATTCTAATCCTTTACTCTAACATACTTCAACATTGTGTTTTTCTTGTGCTTCTACCCACATGACTATCCAAGATATTCTCTATCTCTTCTATAGCTAAAGCATGTGCTGGAATATTTCACTATGTTTCTACAATTTTATATTCCATACTACCTTCACCATGATACTCTATCAAATCTGAAGTATTAGGCATAACTAAAATATTGAGTTCACTAGGCAATTGTGCTTCATAATGATTTCCTAAATCATGATTCTTCAAAATTTTACATGGTCCAAAGTTCTTCATATTCAACATATTTTATGTTCCCACTGGAAATCTCTCCTTTCCCAAATGAGCCATGACTTCATTTCCAATCTAAAACTCGTTATGTTTCCTTTTCTAATCTACCTTAGCCTTGTACTAAATATTTATTTTATTAATATGCTTCCTTACATCTTCATATAAATTCTTTAGGTGTTCTCTAAAGCCTCCAGCTTTGACACTACTTGTCTCTCTCTTTTCCAACTTCCTTAATTTTGAATTATTTCTAGGACTGCTTTTATATACAATTTGGAATGATGTTGATTTACTAGTTCTCCTAATGACAACATTATTCTATGCAAATTTTGCCTATGGTAAAATCAAAATCCCACACCTTCAGTTTATCTCCAACTATGCATCTCATTGGGTTCCCCAAAATCCTATAAACTACTTTAGTCTATTTATCAGTTTGTGGATGGTAAGTTGAGGTGCTGTAATGCCCCACCAGGGAACCCAAAAGAACTTAACCTAAACAAGCATCTAAGTTTGCAGAATAATTTTTATTTTATAAAGTTAACATACATGATAAGCATCAATGCGGAAGCAATTACCATTAACTCACATAACATAAACAACCAACATAGGTTACAACTCTCAAAGGTTCCTTGACGATGATTACTTTAACAATAATTAATAATATAGATTAGGTACAATTACGAAACTCCCATAAAACAATGAAAGATAAAATCATCATCACCTAGAAGATAACATAAATACATCTGGTACCATAAGGTATCCATAATAACCTACATCTGTTGCACATGTCGCAGGGTATGTAATACAATAACCAAAATGAAGAACACATGCTATCTCTGATTAACTGATACAAAGATACAAGATCACAAGGAAGAAGATCAAGAAGAAGAACACCTCTCCAACAATGAGGATCAAGAGGGAACAACTGCAACAAGGAAGATCATCCAACACTAGTGCACAAATGTCAGAATCTCAAATGGTAAAAGAATCACTACCACCCGACCTCATGAACTAAAAAGGTCCACTCCCACTGTGTTGAGGAGATAACAATAGATCCCACTCGGATAACAAACATCAAACAGATCAAGCTAAGGAAAGGATCCTGAAAGCTCTCTAACTCAAGGTGAAAAAGTAATAATGTCATGAAAGACTCACTATTCCAGAGGCAACCGACACATGTAGGATAACTAGACTATGCATAGGAAGGTGTCATCATGTACGTCTAACCCTTGAGTCTCATCCTGGTAATCTCTTTGGAACCTAGCACTCAAGTGACCATACACGGTGTCAATGTCTTCTCGTATTGACAAAGCCATCGACTATGCCAACTCATCCCTTAAAAGGGAGCTAGTCATCTTCTCAACACCATCTTAGTCTGTACTAGCACTAACGCCTAGGTGAGGACCATACCTTATTAGGTTCATTTTAATAAAACTCTCAATGTTATATTTAGTTATCACTTGATTAAGATACTTAACAATAAGTGATCCTGGCAGCCACTTGTGGGCCCCGCTGCTTATTGCAAGCCACCTCCTACTACATATCTAGGTAAACTACCCTTGGCTCATAGATCTCTCCTAGATCAAAACTCAGATAAAACAGGTAGTCACACATCCAGAATCATCACAGAAACTAGGATTGACTACATAAACATAATCACTAAATTCACATAATACAACAACAGCCTATAAGGTCATCTGGAACATAAACAGATCACACTCATGCCAAACATAATAAACAACATGAATAACAGATAATTCTCAAGCCTCTGTCTCTCCTAGGTCCTCTAGTTCCCATAAAACCGACAAACTCAACATCTAGGAAAGATAGCATTATGTTGTAGAAAACAACTAATTTTAGTAGTAAAATGATGCATATATCAATATCAAAGAACTTTAACAGTCTAATGCTTAAATAGAAATTTAGTTCGAACATATAACTGCAAACTCATCAATGACAAAATTAAACAATATAAATATATAACATTCCTAGTCTAGATTATATGATAATCTCCTAACCCATTCGGCTGACAAAACTCAAATCTAATCGCCAACTAGACCTAATCTATTCATCAATAAAATAAATTCACTAAACAATAATAGTGACAATTAAAGTCTAATTCTCCAATTATTATTAATTTAATAACAATTAAATGAAAAGCATTATTAGAAATGGATCCTAATAACAAATTTAATTAATACTAAATATTAAAATATACTAACAAAAATTAATACATTTAATACTTTAACATCATACAAATCCAACTAATTACAAATTAATTTAAAAAATATATAATTAATTACTTTATTACAAATTATAAATATATTATAAATTAGTTAATTAACAATTCAAATAAAACATTATTTAAATTATCAATAAATCAAATATAACATATTACAATATTATTACAAAATAACATATTACAAAATAAAATTTGTTAACAAAATAAATAAAAATTAACAAATTATATTTAATAAAAATAAGCAAACTAAAAATTACAACCCACGATATAATCAAGTGGGGTTTCACGTGAATACCGGCGATGATACCACCACTGCACGACACCCATGGTGGGTACACCATCATCGGTACCACATGTACCATTCAGCGGTGTATCAACCGTCGACGGTACCATGTGTACTGCTCGACGGTACGCCATCCTGTGAACATGGGGTGGTGGGGTGCGGTGGCCCCCACACCCAACAACATTAAATTTTATTTTATATTAAACTTTGTTCCCCGCAACATTTTTTTGTTATATAAATTTTATTTCTCAATAAAAATTTATATTATATTTTATTTTAAATCTATACACGGATTTTATATATATATATATTTTTATAACAACTTTTTTTTTTACGTTATTAACAAAGGATGTATATTTTTCTTAAATAGAATATATACATATATTTGAGTATTAAGAACTATAGCATTTTTT
Organism: Chamaecyparis obtusa; assembly: GCA_027943335.1. Classification (NCBI taxonomy): domain Eukaryota; kingdom Viridiplantae; phylum Streptophyta; class Pinopsida; order Cupressales; family Cupressaceae; genus Chamaecyparis; species Chamaecyparis obtusa. The sequence goes on from BSBK01003958.1 coordinate 802,458, forward strand.
TTAATACAAATTTCTTTTGGTAGGCACTGTTTCCAAAATTAGAAAATGACAGGCCTGTATGTTTTTTTCCAGAATTGGAAAAATTGAGAAATTTACACACATATTTTGTCTTATTTTAATTTGTCTTTTCTAAACTATGATTTCAATAATCTAACATTGAATTAATGTTAATTTTCTTCTTACCACTTGTACACAAAAATTTACTAGAGTAGCTAATTTCTAACTGCCATTTTTTCACAAAGAGGTATATTTTTACCCAGAATTCATTTTCTCATATCAAAATTGTTTCTTTAAAACAACCCATTAATCTACTTAATTCAAACTGTAGTACCAACTATATAGAGTTTAATTTTTCATTTTCAGAGAGTTCTAGGATGAATTTTTAATCTAAAATCGGACAGCATAACCCTACTATGCCAAGTTTGAATAAAAATATCAAATAGCATTCCTATGGTTCTTCTAAACCTCAATTTGAAGGCATAAACAAAATACAGATCTATATCTACAATCTAAAACAAATATAGAAATTAAAAAAAAAATAATAGGAAGATCTACTGATGAATTCACAGAAAAATTTCACAAACCCCTACCTCAATTCCAATGCTAGATATTGAATAAGAAGGCCTGTAGAATGATAAAAACCTTAGATCTTACAATAGAAAAGCTCCACCTGTAGATCTAAATCACAGTGCATACAAATCCCGAATCCAGATGCAATCAACCTTTACCCAGAAATCCAATCACACACCCAAATGCTCAAGAACACAAAGCTATCTTCAAAAGAAAAATCTCCAAAAGCCCTCTCCAAAGTTCTCCAAAACCTGATTGAATGCAAAATGAATGCAAACTCCCTCTTTTTGGAAATCAATTCCACCAATCAAGCAAAACCCTAGATGACTCACAAAGAACTCCTAATCAAACTCTCCCACTTTTTGTTGAAAGAAATTACTAATTAATAATTAAAAATAAATATAATTGTGCACAACTCAACTTAGTCTCCTAAAGACAAGTTGTCACCATTTTCAAACAAATCACTTTCAAATTCAATAAAGCACATGTTAATAATAAAATCTATTATTAAATAATTCAATATTCCTAACACCATTAAATCATGCAACTTAATAATTTAACATCTAATGAACAATACTAAATTATATTTTCACAAAATTAATTAATTAATATCAAATACCTAATATTTGATTTTTAATTAATTAATAATCATATAATGACATAGAAAATAAATTTAATATTATTTTCTAATTAATATTAATTTTCCATAACTATTGAAAATCACATATACAAGCAGCAATAAATCAAGATCAATAAAAAAACAAACATACAGACTCAAAGAAGGGTACCGCGAACTTTGTCACCTTGACAAATCCGGATAGGGTAGACAGACCGATACTTGTCCAATCCTAGGAAAATTAGGCTCAGGTTAGGGTTTTGGATCCGTGTTATCTCCCCTCTTTTACCATTTGAGATATTGAGATAGGGCACGCTCATCCTGACAATTCAGAGAATTCGATGCCCGGTACCTACGAACCTGCATACAAAACTCACATGTACATACATATACAACTATATAATAGACAATGGCGGGGATCGATCGATCATGTGGATCTCGCAAGCAAGTAACTACGACTCCGTCCCTCAACCACATCAGGCATGCCAAATAGAAGTATAAAATAAACACATCAACCATACACATGCCAGTATGGGGTCAGTGAAATCATAAGCATTGATAATTTCCTAACATATAATCTAACATCCTAGAGTAATCATAACATTAATAATATCGAACTAGGGGTAGGGGTACTAAAGGTGCTATTTTTAACTTTTTCCATAATGTCCTCCAAAAATACCCAACAAACTTAGTGTTTCAATTTGAAACTATGCTCTTTGGTAGACTATTTAGTCTCATCACTTCTCTAAAACATAATTCTACCACATGAAGAATATCATTAGTCATTCTGCAAGGAATAAAATGTGTCATCTTTGAGAGCCTATCTACCACCACAAAAATGGAATCATGTCCTCTTTGAGTCCTTGGTAAACTAAGAGAAAATGCCATACTAATATCCACCCATGACCTCTCTAGAATAGGTAATGGTCGATACAACCCGTGGTAAAATCAAATCCCACCCCTTCAATTTATCTCCAACTAAGCATCTTATCAGGTTCCACAAAATCCTATTCACCACTTCATTCTTCCCATTGTATGCACCCTAAAATGGTCACCTAGACTTTGGGCCCCATTTATTTGATTTATCAATCTTGAGTCATTTTTATCAATAATCAATATTTTCAACAATATCAATTTCTTGATCAAGTCTTAATTTCGATCATATATTGGATTTTTATCCTTGGGCTAACCATTTATCCTAAGTCTTTATTTAATTAAAAAGAATATTTCCTCCCCTTTTGATTAAATAAAAAAGTCCACCTTTTCCTCTTATCCTAAGTTGCACAAATAAAACATTATTCCTATTTTATAAAAAGGAAAAAAGCACTTTTTGTCTCACATGAGGCTCAAAAGTCAACACTTCACTCTCATTGGAGGATACTTGTGCACATGGATTGCTCCTCTTTCAAGCTCCACTGCCGATTAAGACTTTTTGCCTCTTAATCTCAATGGTCTATTTCACCTCATTTCTTATAAAAGGAGAGCTCTCTCCTTCATTTGCATACCACTTGTTTTATGCTAATGTTATGCTGCAGGTTTTAGGTGCATTTGGAGTTTGAAGACATTGAAGACTTGTTGCATTTCATTATAGTTGCATATTTGCTTTCATAGTTGCATAATAATGGCATCCTTAGTGTAGATTTCCTTTTATGCAATAGAATAAGCTCACATAGTCTAAATAGGAAGGCTTGGCAATACTTGTTCTTTCCTTTCATAGCATAGTTTGTACTTTCCTTTCATAGTTTAGATTGCATTCTCATATAGCTTACATTGCATTGCATTACATATTGGATTCTTGGAGATATTGGCATTGTTGCCCTTGTCTCCATTGTGAATCTCTCATTGTGTGGTTGACTAGCAAGGTCACAAGTTTGTAGCTCTAGCTGAGAGCAATTTTCAACCTTGCAACTCCATGCATAGAGAGCTATGAGCCACTTTGTGAGGCCTCATTCTTGAGCAACCTTGCATGTAATGGTTCATAGAAGTGCACCATTTTAGTGTGTACACCTATCAGTCTATGGATGGTGCGTTGAGCTGTAGTTCAAATCTATTTTTTATCTTTTTCCATAATATCCTCCAAAAATACCCAACAAACTTAGTGTCCCGATCTGAGACTATGCTCTTTGATAGACCATTTAGTCTCATCACTTCTCTGAAAAATAGTTCTACTACATGAACAACATCATTAGTCTTTCCACACGGAATAAAATGTGTCATCTTTGAGAACCTATCTACCACCAGAAAAATTGAATCACGTCCTCTTTGAGTCCTTGGTAAACTAAGAGAAAAGTCCATACTAATATCAACCCATGACCTCTCTAGTATAGATAATGGCCGATACAACTTGTGGTAAAATCAAATCCCACCCCTTTAGTTTATCTCCAACTAAGCATCTCATCAAGTTCCCCAAACTCCTATTCACCACTTCAGTTTGCCCATTAGTATGTGGATGGTGCGTAGAGTTGAACTTCAAATCTATTTTTATATTTTTCCATAATGTCCTCCAAAAATATCCAACAAAATTAGTGTCTCAATTTGAACTATGCTCTTTGGTAGACCATTTAGTCTCATCACTTTGCTGAAAAATAATTCTAGCACATGAAAAACATTATTAGTCTTTCTGCAACAAATAAAATGTGTCATCTTCGAAAACTTGTATACCACCACAAAAATGGAATCATGTCATCTTTGTCTCCTTGGTAATCAAAGAGAAAAGTCCATACTAATATCCACCCATGACCTCTCTAGTATAGGTAATTGCTGATACAACCCTATAGTCTATACTTGATTCATTTTTTCTATCTGACATATTCTACAACTTTTCACAAACTTCTTAACATCTTATTTCAATTGTAGCCAATAATAATGCTCACTAATTAGTGAAATGGTTTTATCTCGACCAAAATGTACAACCAATCCTTCACTATACTTCTCTTTGATCAGGTTCTCCCTTATAGAACTCTTTGGAGTGCACAATTAGATACCTTTGAATAACATACCATCTTGGATTATAAAATCCAACCACCTGGTCCTGTCTAGAGCAACAGGTTCTATGCAAGCTCTCTAGGCTTCACCAAAATCTGGATTCTCATAATACAAATTCCTAAGTTCCTAGAACCCTCCAACTTTGATCTGAATATCAATAAACAAATTATGCCTCTTACTCAGAGTATTTGAAACCCTATTATACTTTCCACTCACGTGCTTCAAAATAAAAGTGTTACTCTACAAAAACTCAACTGATTTTAAATGTCTTTGATTCAACTTTCCTTGTCTATTCAAATACTTTAAAGCCCGATGACCAATAAATAAAACCAAATCTTTAGGAAAAAGATAATGTCTCCACTTCCTCAATGCCTAAACTATAGCATAAAACTTATGATCATAAACATAATATTATATTTTGGCATAATTCTACTTCTTGCTAAAATAAGTAATTGGTTTACCTTCCTGACTCAAAACAACTCTAATAACATTAGCACTAGCATTCGAGTTTACTTGAAATACCTTATTAAAATCTAGAAGTTCCAAAATAGGTTATTCTATAACTTTTCTTTTCAACAAATAAACAATAATTTCTACTTTTGCACTCCATTTAAACTATTATCTATCCCTTTCATTTTTTCAGTTAAGGGTTCATAGATACTACTGAAATGTTTTTATAAACTTTATTTTTAGAATATAGCCAAGTCATGAAAATATCTTACCTTAATAACACTCCTTGAAGTAGGCCATTCAAGGAAAACCTTCACTTTTTTTGGGTCGATTTTAAGACCATTTGTTGAGACAAAAAATCCCTAGTACACTAACTCCTTCATAAAATTATACTTTTTCAAGTCTTAACTTCTCAAAGACCTTACATTACTCAAAAATAATTTAATACCTCGTTCATGAGCTACATGAATGTGCTTGGTGCATTGGTTAGCCCAAAGGGCATGACTAACCACTCATACAAGCTCTCCTATATCTTGAAGGTTGTTTTCCATTCATTTCCTTCTCTAATTTAAATTTGGTGATATCCACTCTTCAGATCTTCTTTGTGAAGTATTCATCTCCACTCAAACAATCTATAATGTCATCCATCCTTGTCGAGGGAAACCTATACTTGATAGTAATTGCATTTCGGGGGTGTGAAGTTTTCGGTGTGCAAAACCTCTAAAGTGCTAAAACAAGACTTACCGAAAAACCAAAGTGAAAAACCTTTCTCCAAAATTTTGAACTGCAAAAGTCCAAAACTTCTAGGGCCAAAAGGCCAAAAGAAGGGTTTCTAGGGTTAGAGCTCGAAAACAAGCCCTAGACCAAGTTTGACTACGAACTCGATGCTGAGGGGTCCAAGGGGACAACCCTGCAACCCTGAAGTAGGATAAAACAATGACAAAAACCCTAAATCCTAGCTAAAATATGCAAAAACTAAAAGAACCTAAAAGAAACTGAACCCAAAAATGAAAAGGACCAAAAGGAAGGCGAAGAAGCCTACCTTGAGCACGTTGAAGGATGAGAAGACCAAAGACAACAAACTAGCCGAAAAGCTGAAGACTAGGGGAAATGTGTGTACACAAAAGCTCTGAACTCGATTGCTAGTAGAAAATGGAAGTGAGGAAAACCCACGGTTCTCTACGTTATCTAAGCAAGCGACGGGGGTGACATCAGCCATCACTGCTGATCGGCCTTTCAGGCTTTCAGGGGTCTCGGACCTCCGAAAGGCTAAAATGCCAAAATGTCGATTCCCATTGGAGAATCAGACTTTCGGTGTTTTGGACTTTCGAAAGGCCGAAATCCCGAGGATGCGACAGTTTAAGCAAAAAAAGGGGGTCCTTCGGCCTTTCAGCCCTTTTGCACATAGGGGACTTCGAAAGTGCGAAACTAGACAAAAACTAAACGACAAGGGGACAAAGACCAGACTGACGAGAAGAAACTCAAAAACAAAAATCTTAAAAGAGGGGGGGGGGGGGGCCTTTAGCCAAGTGGCTCAAAAAGGGGAGCGTGGTTGTGGAACCACAATGGTTTAGTGTAGGAAATTTGTTTGATGCACCCTGTAACGTCGTCTAGTGTGGGAACGTGGAACACAATGGTGTTTGAGATCATGTTTGGACTTGTGTACACCATGTATTCCACAATGATCAAACCAACCAAAGGGAACATCAAAATCCCCATTTACCTTTAATAAAAATAATCTTAGTATAAATTGTCATTTAAATTCAAATTGTATTTTTTTATGAACTCTCGACATGTAGTGAGTGTTGCCCTTTATGTTTTATAGTGAAGAGCCATTTCTTTTAAATTATTGACCAATCTCACTTCTTCTCAAGTAAGCACTAACATAAAATTGAAAAGAATAAGGCATGCAATACCACTTATTAGACATCTTTATGTATATGCATTCCTTGGTTGGTTTCTAAGGAAATCTAGAAAATTATTGACAATCAAACCAATTTCATTCAAGTGGACTTTATAATGTTGTGAATGATAATTAATTGTGTTGTTCTTCTATCCATCAAGGTTCAAACTTCATAGGGTTACTATTTTTGAATGTTGAAATGGGGATGAAGTCCCCCACTTGTGATCTCATAGGTTCATAGTTTCAAGTTCAATTGTATATCTCTCTTTCATTTTCTTTTAATCAAGCCAATAGAAGTGAAAACCAAGAGTTGGACCTGCTCCATGTTATAATTGGTCATATTGACTATAGGAGAGGGAATGATAGTCATGCAAACTAAATTCATAAGAATGTAGCTATTGAATGGAATATCATAAGACCTCTATTTTCTTTAGAATTGTAAAATGGACACTTAACTACCTACAACTAAGGTTTGAAAGGGTGAGTCATCATACAACTCGTTAAAATATCACATCGAGTTTAGTGCAAAGTGTGTAAAAATAACTTTTTAAATATTGTATTGAAACTTAATCTAAAAAATACTAAAATTTGAATAATTTTTTATTTATTTTTTATCAGTGAAATAACATATTTATGTAAATTTTCATGCGTAACAAAAATGCTCTGCAACTTCCCGCCCAAAACATTTTTCAAACTGATGGCTCCCATGCCCACCTCCTCTGGGAGAGATGTTGTCCCCTTGGCTGACCTGACTGTTGGTCCTGATGGACCCCAGACCACACCTGTGATCTCCTCTGTCACGAGCCCAGCCGTTGAGTCAATGGGGGAATCTCAAAAAGATGCCCCGTTGTCCCCCCCGAAGCCCAACTGGAAAGGTGCCCTTGTTGGAGAAACTCATCAATCTCTGGAGGCCCTGTTGGTGGATTTTATTCAGACTGAGGAAGGTGCTGAACTGTCGCTCCCAGACTCAATGGTGAACTTAACAATGGTGGACTTCCATCTATCCCTGGTTGGTCATTTCTTCAATTTTTGACCCACCATTGAAATGGTTAGGAAGTGGGTTTCTATTCAGTGGAAGATCAAGGGTTCTGTCCTGGTTTCCGCCATGCCTGGGGGGATTTTTTTGTTCAAGTTTACCACTCTCGAGGACTTTTCCTGTGTGCTAGCGGGGTCATGGGTTTATGGCAAGCATTTCCCAGCCCTCACAAAATGGAAACCTGGATTCAATCCGATGACGGACCTAACAAGAACGGCCCCGGTTTGGGTTCGCCTCCCTAGCCTCCCTCTCGAGTACTGAGATGAATAGGTCTTCAGATGGATAGGTGATTCCTTCGGCTCTTTCCTCACATAGGACCAGGTGACTTGTTCAAAGTCTAGGCTTGTTTTTGCTAGATTTTGTGTGAATGTTCCTTTGAACAAAACCCTACCCAACTTTATCATTCTAAAATCAAAGCTGGGTAGATGGACCCAAGCTCTGGTGTATGAGAATGCTACCCTATTTTTCCAAAACTATGATTGCAGGGGCCATGCTAGTGATACTTGCAAGTCCTCGAAGCTGGGACAAAAAAAAGGGAACAAGGATAAAGGTGTGGCTAAGGGTCCTCCCCCTGTAGGTGAAGAAGAGAAGGTGGATTCTAGGCCACCCTTGGTGACTAAGGAAATGGAAATCCCAGCTATGGATGATCTGGTCGTGGAAGAGGGTGAGATAGTTCCCCCCTAGGAGATGAATGTTGGATGCCCTGATCTAGGTCCGCCTGAGCCCATTGAGGAACCAGTTCTTCAACAGGTGGTGGAGCCATTGAAAACCCCCTTGAAGTCCCCCCCAGAGGAGTTGAAGACTAGCCCTACTGATAAAGAACAACTTGCCATTGTGGTAGCTTTGGAGGTGCTTTCCCCAAAGCAGGATGCCAAACCCCCCCAAAGCCAGTGAAGAAGAGCCCTTCTAGCCCCCTCGATGGCTTGGAGGATGATGAAGGGGAATGGAAAACACAAAGGAAGAAAACCAAGCCTAAAAAGGCTAATGTGGGAATGGAAACACCCAGGGGAAGGCCTTTAGACAGGGCTCGGAGATCGTGGGGGACCACAAGGGATGTTGCAGTAGGTAAGCAGCAAACCCTGGAATTCAGTTTCAAAAGTAAGAAATGAATTGTCTCTCTTGGAATGTGAGGGGATTGAACAACACCCTCAAGCAAAGTGTTGTCAAACACTACATTTTTTATCTCAAGCTGGATGTCCTACTCCTTCAAGAGGTTAAGATGTCTGCTAGTAATTTCACTACCTTGGTGCCCAATCTTTGGCCAGGTGTTGTCTTCCTTTATTTTGAAGCTATGGGGGTGTCTGGTGGCATTGCTATGCTCTGGAACCCCAACAGGATAACTGGTCATCTTTCTGCGTCTTCTCCCTACTTCCTTGCAACCACCTTGAGGAAGATTGGTACTGAATGGACTATTTTCAATATTTATGCTCCTAATACCTGGGCGGGTAGAGCTTCTCTGTGGAGTGAGCTTGGCCATCGGCTAGACCTAGATTGTTCTACGAACTTCCTACTAGCTGGCGACTTTAATACCCCTTTTTACCCCTCAAAAAAGTGTGGTGGTCTGGTGGACTACTCAGATAGTATGGGGGAGTTGGCTCATTTTATCTCCTCCATAGGCCTTACGGACCTCACCCTGAAAGGGAACCCCTTCACTTGGTCTAATAATAGGAAAGGTTCCCACCTCATCCAAGTGAGACTGGACCGGGCCCTAGCCACCTCTTCATGGAACCTTTGCCTAAACTCCTCACTTTCTTCCCTCCCTCGTACTGCATCAGATCACAACCCCCTCCTCCTCAACTGGCTTGACACCCCCATGGCCAGCCTGACACCCTTCAAATTTGTAATTATGTGGTGCTCTCACCCTTCCTTCAGGGACCAAGCGAAATTATGGTGGAAGAATAACATTAGGGCTACTGCTATGTTCAGAATAGCCCAAAAGCTCAAAATTATCCGAAGAGAGGTTAAAGGTTGGAGAAAACATAATTTTGGTGACTTTCGCAACAAGAAGAAGGAACTGTCTGAAGCCTTAGACTCCCTCCAGGCCCGGTTGGCTACTGGAAACTACCTACCCCAGGTTTAGGTAGAGGAAGAGGTGACTAGACACAAGTGGTAGGAAGCTCTGAAAAAAAAAAGAAATATACTGGAAGCAGAGATCTAGAGTCCAGTGGCTTGCTAAAGGGGACAGGAACACTGCCTTCTTTCATAGGTCTGCCAGCATCCATAAAAGAAGAAATTTTATTGCTGCTATTAAGGACAAGGGAGGGAATGAAGTCAAGGAGAAGGATAAGATCAACCAGGTGGCGGCCAACTACTTTAGAAGACTGTACTCTAGTGAGGACGAGATATGCCTGGACAACATCCAAAATCAGCTTCTGGACCAAATCCAAAGTGCTATAACGCTCAATGACAATAACATGCTTATGGAGTGGGTCTCTGATGAAGAGGTAAAGAATGCAGTCTTTGCCATGGGAGCTTACAAAGCCCCTGGACCGGATGGATTTCCTTCGGCATTCTTTCAGGAGTACTGGGACATTGTGGGGACTAATGTTACCCAGGCTACTAGAGACTTCTTTAGGACCGGATGCATCCTCAAACAACATAATCAAACCTACATTATTCTAGTTCCAAAGCATGACAATCCTACCACTATGATGGATTTCATGCCCATTAGCCTGTGCAATACCTTCTACAAGATACTTACCAAGATCTTGGTGGGCAGAATCAAACCTCTATTGGACAAGATTATCAGCACTACTCAGAAAGGTTTTGTGTTGGGTAGGTAGATCCTTGATGCGGCCATTGCCACTCATGAAATCATCCATTCCATGGACAGAAGCAAGGTTCCAGGTATGACTTTTTAACTGGATATCTCCAAAGCTTATGACAAAGTCAATTGGTCATTTTTGATTAAAATTCTTGCTAAAATGGGGTTTAATGAGAAGGTTATCCAGATTATACAAGAATGTACTCAAACTGTTAGCCTTTCTATTCTAGTCAATGGCTCCCCTGGGGCTTTCTTTAAACCTGAGAAGTGTCTTAGACAGGGAGACCCCCTCTCTTCCTACCTCTTTATTATGGTGGCTGATGTGCTTAGCAGGAATCTTTGTATGCTTTCTACCACGGGAAGAATAAAAGGAGTCAAACCTACCTCCACTCTTCCTCAGGTGGTGTTAGAACAATTTGTGGATGACACCTTCCTTTTTGGGTACTCTTTTGTGATTAAGGCCAAGCAGTGAAAATAAATTCTGGAAAGTTATGCATGGGTGTCTAGATAGTGTATCAACTATCAGAAGAGTAGGCTATTTTTCTTCAATACCCCTATGGAGCTACAAAATAAGGTTCTTAAAATCCTAGGTTGTCTGGTGGCCTCACTCCCTTCCACCTACCTAGGCCTCCCCCTTACAGTTAAAGAGGTGTCCCAAGATTTTTGGAACTCCATCCTTGAAAGAACCCAAAGGAAATTTGCTGGCTGGAAGGGGAAGTTTTTAAGCAATGCTGGCAAACTTCAGCTGGTGGCCTCCACGCTCCAAGGGATTCCTGTGTACTTCCTATCCCTCTTTAAAATCAGAGGCTACATGGAAGACAAACTTGAAAGGATCCAGAGAACCTTTCTATGGGTTGGAGCTAAAGAAAAGAAGAGGATGTCCCTTGTGAACTAGGATATTGTATGCCTCCCAAAAAGAATGAGTGGCTTGGGGCTAAGAAAAATTGGGCTGATGAATAAAGCCCTTACCACGAAAGTAGCTTGGAAGCTTATAGAAGGGAAGGCAGATTGGTGCAAACTTATGGAAGCCATTTATCTCCAAGGACACCCCTATAGGCGGAAGTATCATGATGGAGACCTTCCTTGTGGATCCAAACTCTGGACGAACATATGTAAATGTAAGACCCTCCTATCTAAAGGTGCTCTTTGGCAAATTGGTAATGGGAGATCTACCAGATTCTGGAATGACCACTGGATTGTGAACCAACCTAATCTGGGCTGTAGATTCAAACCTTTTATGGACTACCTTAGACCTATATTGGGTAACCGGGTCTCCAACTATATCACTGGTAGGGATTGGGAGGACATACCTAATCAGGTAAGAAACAGACCGAACCTGCAACACTTAGCCAAGGATCTCATGGAAATTAGAGCTAATGTTAGAATCTCTAGGCTTGAGGACTCTATTATCTGGGCCCCCACCCAGGTTGGTACCTTCTCTGTTAAGTCTATGTACAATCTGCTTTTGAAAGAGGAGTGCAACCTGGGGGACTGGAAAAAGGTGTGGATTCCCCAGCTCACACCAAAAATAATTTTTTTCTCGTGGACTTTAATGCATGGTAAGGTCCTAACCCAGGATAACCTAATAAAGAGGGGCATCTCCATGGAAAATAGATGTATCCTATGTAAGAAGGAGGAAGAAATGGTGGAACACTTGTTCATCCACTGTGTTTATGCCTCCGAAATATGGCAGGAGGTTGTCAATAGTTTGGGTATATCATGGACCTTGGACAGAGAAGTGCATCAATTCAGCAATTGGAAATCCCACTCCAATCACCCCCTGCTCCAACTCCTCTGGCGTATGCTACCCCCTCACATCTGCTGGGCTATTTGGAAGGAAAGGAACAATAGGATCTTTAGAAAAGAGAGCAACCGTTCTAAGACATGTCTCCATATAGGTACTAAGCTCCTGTGTGAGAATGCCAGGATGGCTAAATGGAAGCCCCCTCCTTGCCCTCCCGCTACTTGGGAAGTGAGAATTACTGACAGATGGAATGTCCTGGATGGGTTCTCCAGATTTGATGATGCTAAAAAGATAGCTAGGAAAGCTACCAGATGGGTTGCCCCCCCCTAGGGGATGGACTAAGTTAAACTTTGATGGGGTGACTAATAATCTAAGCCAAGGTGGGGGTGGTGTCCTGAGAGATTATAAAGGTGATTGCCTTTTGGCTTATGCTGGCCCTATCAATAACTGCATTGTCACCCAGGCGGAAGGAATGACCCTTCTCTAGGGGATTAAATTTGCAAAAGATATGAACGTCAGACAGCTGGAAATTGAGGGGGATTCCAAAGTGGTTGTTGAGGCCATCAAAAGGGGTGTTAGTGCAGGGTGGCGGGCTAGACCTATAATATTGGAGATCAGTGAACTGATTAACAGCTTCCAGAGCACCACCATAACCCACATGTATAGAGAAGGGAATTCGGTTGCTGACTCAATGGCGACAATGGGCCTAAAACAAACTAAAATCAATAGTTGGAGGGCGGTTAGTGACTTACCCCTGGTGACTCAGCAAATAATAGGGGGAGAAATGAATAACAAGGTTTAAATGTGCCATGCCATCTTATTCATTGTGAATCCTTACTGGATCACGTGCTGGCGTGTTCCGATGATTTTTGTGATTATGGAAAGGAGAACCCAAATTCTCATAAAAACTCATAATTACTCCTTAAACGTGTGGAGTAGGCATTGTCCAAATATGAGGGCTTACTTGGTGAACGAGGGCAGCAAGTGTGTCCCTGGCATTATTACTATTTATGGCACCTCGAGATCCGTTAGATCTGGCGGTATGGTGCCCGATTTCCAAAACTTTTCCCCAAGCTAGCATTTTAAGTAAAAACTATTCTCGAAAAGGTTTTGCAATTTCGAGGGGTTCTTTAAGCTCTACAATAACATTTGGCTCTTTGGTTTCCTGGGTATTCTGGCATTGGAAGGTTTGAATTTGGTAATGGCGGCAACATTCTCTGCATTGAACCTAATAGAATTGATGAGGCCTTCACCTCTGACGCGCTGGTGACACATTACTGTAAGGAGAGAGGCATTTGGGGCTTTATGGAGAGAATGAAGGGGGGGGGGCATGATGAGCGAATCTCTAAATAATTTGTGTCATCCTGGAACAACCAGAATGTCTCTGTTGGTGGCATCTACTTTTAGCTGAACGAGGAGGTCATAGCCAAGGCGACTAGGCTCTCTATGACGGGGAGAAAATACAAAAAAACTAGCTGAACTCCCGACCCTACTAGTCTCAACCAGTTCTTCAAGGAGGGAGAACTGCCGGTGAAAAAGTAGGGGGGCTTCAATAGGGAGGAGCTACCGGATTTCTGGCCCAAAATCTGCCTCATTGTGATGAAATACTTCACGTTGGAATGTAAGTTTACTGTCTTTTACTACTACCACTTACCATTCCTCAACCATGTTCGTAACAAAGATTTAATCTCCATCCCTTTCTATCTTCTGCATTCCTTATAAAGTAACATTCTTGACATTAAGGATAACCCGGATAAGCCTATTCCCATCCTCCATCAGGGCCTCCTTCTCTACATCTACCAGTTCCACAAAGCCATCTGCCCGGCACCCCAACCCCCCCGGGTTATCCAAGAAATACCCTAGGAGGATTCCCCGGCCAAAGCTGAAAATCCCACCCAGTGCTCTTCCCAGTCCATCCGTGTCATCCAGGAACCTGAACCGGGTACCAAAGAGGGCAGGAACTGAAAAAAATGTGTTAAAAACCTATTTAAAAAGAAGGACGACCAAGAGGTGTCCTATGTTTCTGAGTCTGAGGATATTAAAAATGGGAAGGAGGATGATAGTACTCCGAAGATAGAATGTAGGCCCAAAAAAAGGAAAATGATGGAGAGTCAGGTTAGTCTGGAGGTGGATTTGAGTGGCTCAGGCCGTAGGAGGTCTAATAGACTCGCCAAAGAGCAATGTAAAACTAGGCTACAGGAAATGGCTTCTAAAGAATAGTCTGTGACTGAGAAAGACTCCCAAACCATTGAGTCTATGAATGATTCCCCGGATGACCATATGAGCCCCCCTAGGACTAGTATCAACCCTGTTCCTGACCCCCAGCAGGCCATGGAAACCCCCATTCCTACCCCACCCTTGAGTCCTGCTCAAGACCCCTAGGATAAGCCATACTCTGTTTACAATACCGAGGCCCCGGAGGACAGTCTCAAAGGTACTCTTAAAAGGAGGTTCGCGAACTTGGACAGAGAGATTGTGGAGATCAAGAAAAACATGCAGGAGCTGATGAACCAGTGTTTGCTAACCAACAAATTTGGCTTGAAGGTGATGCATGTTTCGGCTACTACTCTCTGTCATGTGTAGGAGAAGCTAGCGGGTGGCACTCTAGAAGTGAACGAGGACAACAAGGACCTGTTCCTGTTTCTGCAGGAAGAATGGGCGAGGACCCTACTGTCTAAGCAGTTGGGTGGGAAAAACTAGTTCTATTTCTTATGTGTTGGTTATCTTTGCCTGGACCTGGCCCGTGGACCCCCTATTTTTTTGATGGGGTCAATGTTAATTTTTATCGCTTTCTGTTCAGCCTTGTGTGGCTTTCAACTGATACTTTACTTGCTACTATTCGGATTAGATACTCTATTTTTATGATTTATGTTTTTGATAGGGGCAGATTTAGACTGGTGATTATACTGTTAAACTGTTTATCTGCTGTGACTGGTTACATTAATGTGCTGTTAATGCGCTACTATTCTTTTGTTTGGGCTAGCACCCTCTTGCTGCTTTTATCTATCAAAAACATATTTCTATGTAAAATGTAACTCATATGCAACTTAAATAGAGCAAATATCTATTATTAATCATAAATGTTTGTTATCTCTAAGGGCAAATAGTTGAAAACACAAAATTATTTTGATGTTATAAAAATAATATATTATTATATAAAATACAATTAATATCCAACACAAATGGACCAATAGTTGAACACTAAAATCTTTTGACAATCTCATAGATTTCATGAGAAAATATAAGAAATTTATAATGCTCACCTTATATATTTGTGATAAAATAAATTATTAATATGAAATACTCCAATGCATATACATGACTATTCCAATTATTGTACACAAGAATAATATTTTCTTAGTAGGATAATGGTACTTGTTTAAATAACCATCTTATTTTATTAAGTAAGCGTATAATTTTCTAAATATCACACTTTAGTGAATAACTATGATATTTCATTAGGAAAAAAAAAGTTATTTACTTTGCTTGTTAATAAATTGATTTATATCTTTTTAATATAACATTTATAAGTTTTCAAGTGTTCGAGTATTTGTCTATTTCGAACAATATTCGATAACTTTTTTATTTACATGTCAGCTATTAAACTTGGTACTCTCTCCTATACATGATGCCGAATTTGACTGATGCGGTTAAATCCACCATTGACCAAATTTCAAAAACCAGAAAACCCAACAGATTTTCGTGAAATTTTCAACATCTGTTCTTCATGATCTACATATTTTGTAGTGGAAATCCAAAAAAAAATTGTATTTTTGAAAAATCTGAAAATAAAAGTTGGAAATTTTTTTTAAATCTTGATAGTTTTTGTAGGGCGTGCCATTTGACCAAAGATCTCCCAATTTTAAAACTAAAACATTTACAAAAGTATCACATTGGAGAAGAGAAACGAAAGATCCGATTGTGAGCACTCCTCGGCTTTCACGCCCTTGCACTTATTATGTGTTACACAGAGTCCCCCATTATTAAATACATCTTCTACACTAAACTGATCTAGAGAGAAAGGACACGAAAAAGTGGTTCATCCCTCCAAGCAAACTAATTCTCGCCAAAAGAGAATTCTTCAACTGAGGAATAACAAATTTCTTAACTGGTATAAATTAATTCAAACTACGGATTTAATAGCAATGTAAACTGTTACAGCGTAAGAAATAGCACAGGGCTAATGCTAACAAAACAAAAACAGTGCTATTTCTGTCATGACCATTGCCAGTCTCTCTGAAAATCATAGACAGACAGCAAAAAATGAAGGAATATCTAGTGTAAACTCAAGGAAAAATAAATCAATCAACACTGTTGCTCGGTATATAGATCTCTGGTGTTCTTCTCAAGCTGGATCTCGGGGTATAATTAGGAGGAGGAGAAGAAGATACGTTTATATCTTCTTGAACATTCGAGGAAGGATTGTAAGGCTTGAAATTCGCCATTGTAGCGAGCTCTTCCACGGCCTCTGTCACATGCTCAAGCCTCGCTACAATCTCCACCACCAACCACGCAAAAGTAGCCAATGGAAGAGCTTCTGCAAATTCAATACTCTCTCTAGTCGATACTAATCCTTTCTGTGTCTCTGTCATACCACTTTCTCCATGCCATGACATCAATCTTCTCACCTTCTTCCCACATTTTACATTATCCCCTGCTTCTGTACTTCCATTCTCAGGGATATTCTCCATGGGCATGGGCATGGGCAGTCTTGTTGAATCCAGGGCAACCTGCAGATTCTTCAATGCAAGTCGCAGTTCCTTCATCGTTGATTCCCAATCGCATCTTCTCATCTGTTGGATGCTGCTCGACAACTCTCTCAGTAATTTGGCTGCTCCCTTGCCGACCTTCGTGCATGGCTCCTTCAATACTGAACGAAGGGAATGAGGAGTCTGTAATGTATTCAAAACAAATTTCATGATCTCTAATGAATTGAAAAGATAATTGGTAAAGTTAAATTAGTGATATCACAGGAATTGTATATGATTATATATGTACCTCGATCTCAGATCGAAGGCATCCATGCAAGGCCACAATGGAATATGCCAGATGACGAAGCTTCACTCCAATTTTCACATACTGCTTCCATGGGTGCCGGTATCGAAACCGGCCATGTCTTGGCTCCCAACTAGCAAATGCCGCCTGCAATTCAATTCAAACCCAGTTATTTAACATGTAGAATTAGTACTTGAATTTAATTTGTTCCTTCAATCTGTAGAGATTTATAGTAAGAATATATGTTCACTTACCAAAGAATCGTCGGTGGCCTTTGAATCCAACACAGACTTGTATCCTTGGTATATGGGATCTTCCGATTCATCTTCGACCTTTTCACCATTACTTCCACTAAAATATTCATCGATGCATCCTGTATCACATTACAGTATATTAAAGAAAACGTATTTTTTAATGCAGGAGATATTTTTCTTACAATTAAGAAACATTTGTGAACCTCCTTTGCTTTGGCTCGGTTTCCACTTTCCCTACCTTGCAGAGATTCCATGAGGCCTTGCAATTTCTTGACAGTGGAATTGTGAAGATCCTCGCCAGACCAGATGGGGAAAAGCAGCAGACTTACGACGAGACAGACTCCACATCCGATGAGTATGGTGGTGAGGCGTTCATATGCCATGCGTAATATGTTGTGCACTCGATATCCAGAGACTGTTATCATGCTGAATGTCAGAAGGAATATCACAACTCCGTAATCAAATTTTATCTTGATAAAAGGGAAGAAGCGAGCGTATGTGGCAGCTGCCCCTGCAAAATGAATTCAATGGTCAGTCAGAAAGAATCCAGGAAAAAATGTTTCAAAATCCCACAAAATGTAACGATTGATCACCTATGATGAACAGAGAAGACCCCACTACGACGGCCTCTCCTTGGGCTACTATCTCTGACAAGTAACAAACGAGAAAGGCTAGAGACCCGGCCACCACGGTTCCAATCCCCCTGTTTAGTCCTTTGCTCATGGTAGCCCCTGAAACAGCCAACTCATGTTAAAACCAATTTCTCCACCATTCTAGATGTTGGATTATGGAGAAAAGAAAATTGGCGTAATTGTTTTCCACCTGTTTATGATTTCACAGAAAGTATGAAAAAGGGAAAAACAAATTGTGTACATGTAGCAGCACCACAACACAAATGAGATAGAAGAACTGATAAAAACAACAGCAGTTTTGAACTTTTCTGTGTGTGTTTGTCTCAAATTGTTTTGTTTATATGCAAGTTTTGGATTCTGAGATAGCAGATTTGTGAACAGAGAAAGTCTTTTACAGTATTGCAAAACAGAGCATATAAAAAACAGGGCACAGGGCACGCAGAAATTTTTCTGAAGGCCCCTCCCAAAAAATTCTAATGGCTGAGCAGATAAATTAAGGCCAAAATCTTGCAACATTTCAAAAAACAAGATAAGAAATTAATCAAAAGGGGGTTGGAAAATTATTTCATACCTGCAGAGAATTCCAGAACGACAACAACTGTCATGACTGCCCAAATTGCGTTGTCTCCAACTCCCACCCCGCGGAATAATGGATCCCAAAGACATACGAGAGAAACTACTGACAATGCCAGCCCAACTTTCATGGCATGTATAATCCTTCTCGGATCTTCTACTCCCACATCCCATATCTTTCTGCACCAGCCCATAATAACTCCTTTTATATTCAACTCAAATTTTCTTAACAGTCCCCCATTTTTAGGCTCATTACAGCCATTTTGTTGATCAGGAGCGATGTTAACTCTGCATTCGGGGCTGGCAACAGCCGCCATTACCGAATCAATTCCAAACAAAACCTGAAAAACAGAGATGGTTGACAAATCAATTCAATTTTTTTACTGTTTCTGCTCGATTCGATTTTTTGATGCAAGGAAAAAGCACACAAACGAATCTAGAAACAGTAAAATGAACTATAATCATGGATCACTTGAAAACTGATATCCTTAAACCAATTAGATTTCACATTGTGGAAATTTACCAAGTACGATCATCACCCGAATCGCCCTTGAAAGCAGATCCACTTATACTAACTTATAATGCTTCTTGGTCCGAATGGTTGCAGAAATTCTAACAAGAAATGAGAGAAAGAGAAAAATAACTGCATCCCTGAACTGTACTGTCCAAAACAGAAATCGGAAGAACAGCAGCCCAGCCAAAAAATCTGAACACCTTAATGAAATCAGTTGAAATAAATCGGATCATATAAACTTTGAGGATCCACCTAATAATGCATATACCCTCACCAGGTGAGAATACTGCTCTATATTTTATAGATAAATATATAAAATATTAGCAGAAATGCGACGTGGCAATTGTTCTTCATGGAAGAAAGAAAAAAGTTGGAAAGCATACGAAAATGAAATAACACCTCCATGAGATGATCTGAACAGGAAAAAGTGAGTCAACGACCCCATTCACATCGGTGAATTGCCACTTACGAGGTCAAGAAAATTATATTATCAACGCAAATTTTCAAATTCGTTCTCTGTTTTTCTTCGAACTTGCCGGGTAGTCGGCACATAGGAGAAATACTAAACAAAAAGCAATAACACCTTCCCAAGCTAATTTTATAGGAGAAATCTTCCACGTTTTGGAAAGTATAAAATATTAAGATCTGTTCTATTCATAAAACATAAAACAAAATATAAGCTTCTAAATTTTGTCAATAGTGGCATGGTATGATGGTTAAATTTTGTAAATAGTGGCACGGTATGATGGGTAAGTTTTGATGGCTAAATTTTGTCAAATTCTACATAGTAAAAAGGAATTTCTATTATTTTTTCTAAAATCTTATTATTATTACTTTTTATTTTCAGGTTGGAATTTAGCCAAAATAGTGTGTTGAATATTTGCATTCAAGATAATTGAATGTTAATCATTAATTTAATTTGTTCAATATGAAATTAATATTAGAATTGAATAATATCTTGATTGTAATTTGGAGAATGTTAGATTAGTTTTAGATTATGAGCAACACTATTAAAAAGAATGAATAATGCCCAATTTAGGAGGAAAACTTTAATCATTTTCTCTCATGCTAACATTTTGTGGATGCACCTAGTCCTTGGAGATTGGCCTCTATAACCCTAAACCCCCTCTGATTGTGGATCTCAATAACCTTGCGGAAAGCCCTAAGGCCACCCAGCCTACCTTGGTCCCCCCCACTATTTTAACTAGAGTTAACCCTCTGCATAAAGAAAATATGAAATCTCTTGGCATCAATATTGTTGTTGTGTCTGAGGATTCCACGTCTTCTTGGTCCACCAAGTTAGATTGGACCCCTAAAAATTCCCCTACCAACACTACTAGTTAGCCACCTAATCCCCCTTCCTTGTTCCCAAGCCTCAAAAGTACCTAGATGACCTTGAAGTCCCCCTCAATGTTTCCCCATCTCTGTGGATGATCTACCCCATTATTACCTAATTGTGAACAAGGTTGATAAACTACATGCATTATCTATAACCATCAAAATGCTATTATCAAGTCGTTAATAGCCCAACTTGACATGACAAGAAAGAAAATCAACAAATTAAGCCATTTCTAACGCCGAAGCTAATGCTGGAGATTGGTCTAACACCAATATGGACACTAGCCTGTGGGAAGTGGTAGAGGAATTGACACAAAAATTGGATAACTAGGGCATTATGGAGGACCGAATTTGAGAGTCGAAAGTCCTCATTCCCTCTGATGAGGAAAAACATGAAATGATAAGGGCTTTGGGTAATGTTAAAGTGAACCAAAACTATATAAAAAAAATATAGGCTGAAATGGTCAAGTTCAACAAGGAAATGATGGAAAAAATGACTTCCTCTTTTAACGCCTTACAAGAATAGTTGGAGTATAGGGAGATCAAAAGGAGGAAAAATGAGGAGACTGAGTTGATTGCTACCCAATCGATGAAAGAGAGACCTATTATGGGGAAAGAGGGACCTAGTGCATATGTTGCTATGCATAAGCTTAGAAAGACTTCCTTTTTGGATACTCTCAAAGAACTCAACGAGGAGTGGAAGGAAGTTTAGCTTCCTTCAACTTAGTTTCCTATGTGTTGTTTTTGGTCTCAGGTTGTTTTAGTTTCTGGTATTTTTGTTGGTTGAATTCACTACTTGGCACATATATTGGAATGTAATTTTTGTCAATACCAATAAAAATCTTGGTTTTGGTTGTAATTTTAGCTAGCCTCACTGATCACAATACCTATTCTTTCTCTTTAATCCTTAGAGAAATGATTCCATACCCTTCCTTAGAATATAGTATGTGCACCATATTTATTTATATTTTTTTAACTTTTAGCTAGAACTTTAGTTTGAATTGCTAGTTTCTAGATAGATAGTTGAAGTTGCTTCAAATATTGTTTAGTTTTATCTCTTTCTTGGTCTCCTCCAAGGGTTTTCCTCAATCAAGTAGGTCTTTATAAAAGACTTAGTTTATGAATCAAATACTCTTCCATCTAGTCCTACTCTAACATCTTTCTACAGTCTAGAGATAAACCATTTGATCTTTTCTTTTTTGCTACTGGTTCCTCCAATTTTTGGAAAACATATCTTTATTGTGGCTATAGTTATTAATTTTTATGCATAACACGATATTCCTATTATCTCTTCATGGTGGTTGATGGTATCCTTCGTCACTACTGTTAACAACACTAAAGTTAAGGCTATACAATCCTTGGTTGGATTGTTTCTCTCTATTAAGGACTAGAGTTTTAAAATAGAAGAAGTCTTTAGTTAGATGGATATCCCTTTTCTTACAAATAACACAATATAATGAGTTTGGTTTGACTATTTTTAACCATGAAAGTTGTTATTTCTCCTTAATCCTTATGGCCATTGTTGTAGACATGGTCTTCCCTGGAGCATTATGTGCACCACATCTCTTTAGGTTTTTATAACTTAAATTGCTAGAATTTTAGTTTGAATTGCTAGTTTTCCTATGAATAGTTGAAGTTCCTTCAAAGTTTTAGGTTTCATCTCTTTTTGGTCCCCTCCAAGGTTGGGGCTCAATTAGGTAGGCTTTTGTGAGAATTTTTTTGTATAAATCAAATATTCCTCCATCTCATCCTACTCTAATACCTTTCTACAGTATGAAGATAAACTATTCAAACTTTGCTTCTTATTAATGTTTCCTCCTATTTCTGGAAAGCTTTCTTAAATATTCGGTAATAATCTTTCACAAATTTATTCCCCTTTTGAATTAGATTCCTCATTCTACTCATACTTTTAATATGAATATGTGAGGTAGAAAAGTTTACCAAAACTCTTATTTTAGTTTATCTCAACTGCTATGTTAGGGATAGTATTTCATATAGAGGTCTATTTCCTCCTTTCTTAGGAATGCTACAAAATATAACAACCTTGGTTGGTATTTTTCTTTATTAATTCAATCCCAAAATTGACAGTAGTAAGATTACATGTTTGGTTTCTTATGTGGTGTCTTGGACAAATACTTATAATTTAATCAAATCCTCCATTTTACACAAATTCTTCTCTAATTTAGATTTTGATTATGGTGTAGTGGGATTTTTCTCCTTCTTAACACTATGGGGGTTGTTAGGTTTCATTTCTCTACACTTTCCTCTTTCTAACTTGATCTCAAAGAACTCTTTTGCTAATATGTCATTTCATAGGGCATCATTCTTTGTTTTCTTCTCTTGTTTATGTAAACCTTCCATTAAAATTATTCTTCTTTTATATGGAAATGGTGATTGTTCTTGGTCAGGGGTTGTGAATCTTCCATGTACATCTTTTAGTTTTCTTTTTTAAATGACATTTTATTAGTTAACAATCTTAATTCTTTGTCCAGGTTTTTTTTTAAAGTTTTCCTTCCTTTTCTCTTTTTTGTCTTCCTAATTTTCTTATGCTCTTAGTAACTAATTCTTCTAAATATTCTTCATACAAAGGAAACACCTTCCTTGGAGTTTGTAAAAATTCCATAATTTGTCTTCTAATTTTATTTTTATGTTTGATAGTTCTAATATAATTTTAGGGTTTTTGGAAAGTTGCAATAGGGTAGGAGCCTCCTTGCAATTACATTCCCCTAACAAAAACCTTATAAATATTTCATAGTCATCAATGTTCTCTTCCAAATTGGTCAATAATGTTTTTTCTTTATATTCTAACACAAATTTTTATTTTTTGGAGTCTTCACATCCTCTTCTTTGTTTTCTTTCTTATTCTCCTCAACAATATCCATCTTAGCACACTCAATAGTACCATTATTGGCATGATTTACTCTTATCTTCTTCACAATTTGAATCCTTTTGTGGTGTATTTCTTCTCTTTCAATGATCTACTCGTGTCTCCTTTCTTCTCCATTTGGGCCCTCTTTTATCACTTTCTTCATCAATTCAATTTGTTCCTTAATACCTTTTGTGTTTCTCTTATTTCCTTTTGACGTGAGTGTTTTTGTTTTGAAGTTGCATTACCCCTTTATTATTTCCCATTATAGTAAATTAAGCAACTTTTCTTAATGTCACATCTCTTTATGGATCTCTTTTGGACCTTTTCTCCCTTTGCATTTCTCATCCCCTTTGCACCTAACCCCCTCTCATATGATAGATTTGAAGAGGACAGTTTTACATTCTATCATGTCTTCTTCTGTCTAATATAAGATTTTGAATTTTTAAAAATTTCCTATTAAACCTCAACAATGCCTAACTAGGATCTCTTAAATGGAACAAATATATTAGCAAGAAATGTAAGGGACACATACTAGAGTTTTGAGCCTTAGTGAGTTTCTTATGTTTTCATTTTTACACCTTGAACTCAATCCTATCAAGTCCGAATAAGAATAACATACACAACCTACATGTCAAGACTCCAAAATTATTTATATTCATTTAATATATCCAAATGGAAAATGATATATATCTTTATAACTTCATATTTTCATGCATACATTCCCTATATCTTACTAGTTGACTTACTGTATATTTCTATTCTATATTCCACCTATTATTCACCCATTATTGGTGAATGTATATCTTAATATACTTATATCTACAACATGAGATGTGACCCTTACAAAATACCCCTAGCTTACATCTTGCATGTCAAAAATCATACTTTGTGGAGTTCGTGAAGCACTTGATGCGGCAAGATCTTTGGATGTCTATCTCGTATGTGTTTCCTACCAACATTACTTAAAATAGAATCATTCAAAATATGAAGATCTTTACTTGTATTATAATTGTTTTGAGAATCAATTACAAGGTTTACCAACAGTGCATATAGTAAAACAATTAAAAAACATTCCTCAAATTGCAATCAGGATATTATTTGATTTCTAGTTTTAAGTTCATATCGAAATAAAGGTTAACCGTCAATCATCTTCAATATTAATATTTCTTATGATTCTCTGCTTCTTATGAATAAAAGACGTCTTAATAGTTTAGACTTTCCAAAACATCGAAGATGTCTCCTTTAAAATTGGCTTGGGTAGGTGTTATTTGCCTCCTCGTTTTTTATTCCATATCTGCCGATTGCCCGGCAAGTTCGAAAAAAAACTTTGAGCAAATTTCCTGGAAAAAATATTGTACGGAATGATGTGCACTCACTTGAGTTAAATGGATTGAATCTGCACCTTACACGTTTGAAAATTTGCGTTGAAAATATAATTTTCTTTGCCTCGTTAATTTCGATTCTCTGATGTGAATGATGTCCTTGACTCCCTTATTCCCCTTCAGATCATCTTGTGGAGGTGTTATTTCATTTTCAAATGCTTTTTAATTTTATTTTTTCTGTCCCATAAAAAATAATTGCCGCTTAGCTTTACAATTAATATTTTATATATTTATGTATAACATATAGAACAATATTATTTTATTGGTGAGGGTTTTCATGACTAGGCAATCATTGAGAGTGAAAGATTTAATAGATGTATGAAGATTATGTTCATACACGAACCAAAATGTTGACAGATGTCAACAATTACTCATTCTTTGTAGACCCATTTAAATTTTTTTAGGGCAAATTTTATCTCTGCCATTTTATAAAACGAGAAATGTACCGGCTGATTCATGTGTAAGGCTAGTTTTCTCTCTTCCATTGGCTACGTTTGCATGGTTGGTGGTGGAGATTATAGTGAGGTTTGAGCATGTGGCCGAGGCAGTGGAAGAGCTCGCTACAATGGCGAATTTGAAGCCTTGTAATCCTTCCTCAGAACAAAGAAGCTTTAAATATCTCTTCTACTCCTTACCCTAATTATACCCCGAGACCCAGCTTGAGAAGAACACCAGGAATATATATACCGAGCGACAATGCTGATTGATTTTTTCTGAAGTTTATACTTTCTTCCTGCATTGATGTCATCTCTCTAAGATTTTCAGAGAGACTGGCAACAGTCAAAGAGAAGTGTTCTAGTTTTGTTAGCTCTAGCTCTGTGCTATTCCTTACTCTGGAACGATTTTCATGTAGTGATATTGCTGGTAAATATGTTGCTTGAATTTATTTATACAAGTTAAGAAGTGTTATTCTTCATTTGAGGAATTCTTCTGTTATCATTTCTCTCGTGGTATCAATGTACTTTATATGATAAAGCATGTATATGTAATAATGGGATGTTACATATACAAGTGCAAGAAAATAACAGCGGTTCTTGAAGTGGTCCATTTGTAGGAGTTAGTTTAGCATTGGGGTAATGTCTCTTGTATAGTTGTCAAGTTCCACCAGACCTTTATATTTCTGGCAACTGTTCTCTATCCTGTGGTTGACAAGTTGTCCGCAATTCCTTTGCCCACTGCTCTAACGTGTCGTGTTTCATGGCCCCTCAACGCCAATCTAGTGGGGGACAATTTTTTTTTGCGCTATTGTTCAACTTTGCCACTGCAGGGTGGCTATGCTTCTCAGTGGCGCATTGGTGGTACTAGCCCTTGGGCTTCTGGTGGTTTTGGATGGCCAGACTAATTTTATTCTGATTTCTCAAGAACACATTTCTTTTAATTGATTTTTTACCAAGCTTTCTACAATTATCACTCTTATGACCATGGTTATAATAAATAGAACATGTTTGACTCTTCGAAACAAAGAAACTTCTACTTGAAGAACCATACCATCTCTTATCACCATTCCTATAAGTTGCAACTTTATGACCCTATCCATTATAATTAAAACAATATTCTTGAAAAGTTTAATTGTGCCTTATTGATTGATCATACCAGAGATGAAAAGGTTTGTAATCTCTTCTTCTTTTTCTGTGAGTTCCTTTGGAGGATCCTTTAGCAACAATATATCTTCTGACTTCTTATTTTTTAGGTGTAGCAACATGTTGATTCAAATCAATCTTCTTTGTTGGTGTTTGTTTGAATAAAAATTCCTTCCCATTTGTAGTAGCTAATAGAGTTTTGTGTTCGAAACCTTCTAAAGAGATTTTTCCAACATTGTATCCCAAACCTATAGGTTCCTTAGAATGTCTTTGCCTATCCAACATTTTATTCAACATGTTAGTACCATTATCAAATTTTGGATTTTTCTTTCATTGGTTCTTGATAATTTCAAGTTATTTCCTCAAAGTCACAAATTTTGCTTCAAGCTTTAGACACTCAACCTTTTTTATCCTCCAGATCTAAATTATCCATTTCAGCTCTTCAATTTCAATTGTTTGACTTATGATCATGTTGTCCCTAATAATTTTTTCTTTGAACAGGCAATCATTATCAGAACTTTTTCTCAAAGATGTAACCTCGTGTTCTATCTTGTTGCACAAGTCATCATTTTTCTTTAGTTTAACTTCTGGTTCCTCTACAAGCTTTGATTTATCATCAATGATACTTTTAGTGTCATCATGAGTTTTAGCTATGTAACCTTATGAACTTCAACACTTTAATGTAAATGTACCTTAAGATCACGATTTTCCTTTTTAAGCTTCTTGACCACATCTAGGGTTGAAAGAAATCCGTGTTCAAAACTAACCACACCCTATTCTTCTTCTATTTCCTAATCAGTCGAGACATAGAACACATCTACAATGCAATCTTTAAAATCAAGATTATTAGTCAAAATATCAATAGCCTTTGTGTTGATGTATAGCATCAGTAGAAGTGATACCAAGCATTTGAATTCATGATTTACATGAACATTATTTTATGCAATATATTATTGATAAGAATAAGAGACTATTGTGTTATAGGGGCTCTTGAATATATTTGTTACTATCGCTGATTGAAAGCAAACTAATTGTATTTGTTATGCACCGATCAGTTATCAGTTATGCCCACATAGGGACATGACCCTACGTGGCCTTTGGCAACATAGAGTCATGTCTCTATGGGGACATAACTCTCTACATATATAACATAGAGAAATCATGGAGGACTGATATCAATCACAAGGCATATATAGTCCCATCGATCACTCTCTCTCTCCAGCAAAACAAAGATAGTCAAATTGTTATATCAGTAAGTAAATCTGAATCTACACAACCTGCAATAATAGTTTATATCTCTATCAGAGATCTTGCATTTACATGGTATCAGAGCCATCCTAATAGAAAATTCTATTATTCATAATTAAAAATTAAAATCTCAGATTTATCAATATTAGAATTTTATTCAAAATGGTTAATCATGTAAGATTAGAGGATAGACTTGAGGGAGCATCAAAATTTTCATCATGGAAAATTTGAGTCATGATAGTACTAAGAGAAATGGAGTTAGAAGAGTACATAGAATCAAACAAACCTATTCCTGAAAATGATCCTGATAAAATGACATGGAAAAGACATAACAACAAGGCCATGAAAATTATTATAGACTCTGTGAAGGATCATATTCTTCCATCTATATCTAGTCTTAAAACTGCATTTGAAATGTTCTCTACTATTAGGAACACTTTTGAAATCAATAATACTAGTAGACTGCTAACTTTAAAGCAAGATCTTCTATACATAAAAATGAATAATGGGGAATCAATTACGTCATATTTTCTAAGAATCTCTGAGTTAAAAGATCAACTTGTGACAATTGGAAATCAAGTTAATGACAAAGAACTTAGCATCATAGCATTAAAAATACTTCCACTATCTTGGGAACCTTTATTTGTGGTCTAAGCTCACCTCCTGATCTTCCTAAATTTGAATTACTAAAAAATGAATGCACTCAAGAAGAATCAAGATTAGTTTCCAGAGGATTAAGCATAAATCAAGAGGGAGATATTCAAGCTCTTCATGTTAATTCAAACAATAAAGAAATGAAAGGAAAATTCAAACGTAATGAGAAGGAATTCAACAAACCATATAAGAAACAAGATTGGTCAAAAGTAAAATGTTTCAAATGTGACAAAATTGGTCACACTCACAACTTCTGCCTTGAATGAAAAAGAATTCAAGTAGCCCTAGCAGAAATCAAGGAAGATAAAGAGGAAGGAAACTTTGCATTTTATCTAGCTATCTCAAGTGAATTAAACTCAAACAAAAATACCTGGATTATAGACAGTGGAGCATCTTGTCATATTACAGGTTTTAGAGACAAATTTGAAAGCTTCTCAGATTACTCCTCAGAAGAAGTAACCCTTGGAGATAACTCTACTCATCTGATTAAAGGTATTGATTCTTATTCAATTCATCTAAATTCAGGTATCACTCTCCAACTTAAAAATGTTTTATTTGTACCTAGTATAAAAAGAAATTTGGTCTCTATCTCCGATCTTGATGATCAAGGATATAGAATCACCTTTCAAGAGGATAGAGTTCTATCTTGGCCAAAGAACACCAACATCAAGAAAGCTATATCTATTGGATTTAGAGATGGAAGTTTATATAAACTTTGCAATCAACAAAATTTAGCCCTAAGTCATGAAACATCAAATTCTACTAAAATTTGGCATAGGAGACTAGGTCACCTTCATTTCCGTGCATTGTCATCAATAGGGAAAATTATAAAAGGATTACCTAGTCTCAAATCTGATCTCTTAGGCATTTGCAAAGGATGTACCCTAGGCAAAAACACCAAGAAATCCTTTCCTAAAAGCATTCACAAATCAAAATCTGTACTTGAACTTATTCACACAGACCTATGTGGTCCTTGTACACACTAAAATATGCACTTCTATGAACCATTACATGCAAGGTTACTCAAGAGTGAGGCCTCACAAAGCGGCTCATAGCTCTCTATGCATGGAGTTGCAAGGGACTATGAGTTTTGCTCTCAGCTAGAGCTACAAGAAAGTGACCTTGCTAGTCAACCATACAATGAGAGATTCAAGTGAAGACAAGGGCAAGAGTGCCAATATCTCCAAGAATCTAATATGAAATGCAATGCAATGCAACTAAGATGAAGATGCAAATGTGCAAGCTATGCTATGAAAATGGAAGTACAAACTAAGCTATGAAAGGAAAGTACAATAGATTTCAAGCCCCTAATTAAGCTATGTGAGATCTATTCTATTGCATAAAAGGAAATCTAATCTATGATGCCATGAAGGTAACTATGAAAGCAAAACTATTATGAAATGCAACTAAAATGATGAAAGCAACAAGTCTTCAATGTCTTCAAAAAGCTCCAAATGTACCTAGAAAACCTGCAGCATAACAATAGCATAAAATATGGATATATCTATATGCAAATGAAGAAGAGAGCTCTCCTTTTATAAGAAATGAGGAGAAATGGACCATGGAGATTAAGAGGCAAAAGATCTTAATCAGCGGTGGAGCTTGAAAGAGGAGCAATCCATGTGCACAAATATCCTCCAATGAGAGTGAAGTGTTGACTTTTGAGCCTCATGTGAGACAAAAAGTGCTTTTTCCCTTTTTATAAAATATGAATAATGCTTTATTTGTGCAACTTAGGATAAGAGGAAAGTGGGGCTTTTTTATTTAATTGAAAGGGGAGGAAATATTCCTTTTAATTAAATAAAGACTTAGGATAAATGGTTAGCCCATAGGATAAAAATCCAATATATGATCGAAATTAGGACTTGATCAAGAAATTGATATTGTTGAAAATATTGATTATTGATAAAAATGATTCAGGATTGATAAATTGAATAAATGGGGCCCAAAGTCTAGGCGACCATTTTAGGGTGCATACATTTGCCCCTCTTTGACTAATGTGTGATCGATTTGGGAACACATGCAGTCAAAGAAGAATTGAAATGTGAGATCGATTTGGGATCACAAAACAACTCAGATATGAGGTCGATTTGGGATCATATCCGGACAAATATAAATAAAAGCTTAAACCAACACCGTCGCTGCTAGGCAATAATCAAGTCTAAAAATGGGAGATAAGAATCTCAAATTTTGAGCAAAAGCTCACAAAAGATGTCTGAATCAGGAAAATCAAACAATTGGGGATGAGAATCCCATAAGTACTGCCCCCTCGGAATCGAAATCGAAATCAAGTAGAGGAGAGACAGAAAATTGATAAGGTTGATCAAATCATAATAAAATCACAATCGAATGTAAGGGTCAAATAGGTTAACCATTAGGCAATAAAACATGCCCATAGTGAGGAAGTAGAAGAATAGAAATAGAAGACTAGAAATAGAGTGGATGAAAGACTAGAAAATTTGAGAGACATGGAAGGAAGAAAGTCCATCGAAAATCAAATTATGCCTCAAAAGGTCAGTCAACTGCTCAGAAGAATGAGAAAACTTGAAAATGTGACTTGGATTTCGATTTCGAGTCCGAAAATGGATAGAAAAGGATGTGATATGAAAGACTAGAAATGAAAGATATGATCAAGGAGAATCAGAAAATGAGCACAGTTGACCAACTAGTCCATAGATGATAAAAATAAGAACTCTCTCCATATGCAAGATGAAAAAACTAATCTAACATGAACCTAAAAATGCAAGCTACTATGAAAGTGGTTGACTTGCAAGGTCACAACGCTTATAGAAATCTAATTATCATCATCGAGCGTTATTGGTAGCGTCGTGAGATCATACAATGCACACTAGCATAACTATGTGGATATGAGTATGATCTTTATCAGATAGAGATGTGGAAATCTCACCTAGGCATCAAAAGACATATAGGTCAAGATGACTAGTGCAGTGAGATCACCTAAATTTGATATGGCGAGATTATGCTTGTATCAAGACACATGAAAGTCAGGATAGCTAAAAGCATGCACTCGCAAAATAGTCAAGGATAATACCTTGTCAATCCATAGTGTCAAGTAAGACCAGCATAAATGCTCATGACAATTAGGACCAACAAAATATACCCACAAGCAGATAAAGAAAGAAAACATGTTCTCATACCCTCAGTCTTCTAGCTATGCATCATCGAAAACTTCTCAGGGAGAGACCACTCATCAAAGAAATCCTCATAGATAGCACACAAAGAAAAATAAAGTCACCATATCGTCAACGAGTTAATTGTTTAAGTGCGTGTGTGTTGGTCATAGAGTCAAATTCTGAGTATCATATCTGCTAATGAGAAATATCGCATCATACTTAGACTATAGGCAAGACATCTGATAAGTGTTAAGAAACACTCGACGCAAGGGTAGTGTTGAAAAACACTGTTTGGGGTGGTGTTGAAAAACACCTATTGTGAAATGCCCCAAGAGACAAATGCACCTAAAGGACCAATGCTAACAGTTATGCCCCCTAGACAAAGACAAAGACCAATTTCAGACTAAGCCAAATAAGGTCAAGGCATGATGGAAAGTGGCTAAGTGTCGAGGACGCATGCTAACAAATAGGGGTGCAAAGGCCTCAAGTAGCGCCTGTTTCCAGGTTTTCACCACTTGGAATCTTTTTTCATTTTTTCATTTTTTTTGGATTTTTGAATTTTTTGAATTTTTTTGTATTTTTTCAGGACTTTTTATGCTTTTTAGGATTTTTTCAGCATCATATATCAATTTTTTTGGTATTTTTTCAGGATCATAAAATATGTACAAAAGATGCCCCTAGACAGAATGGGCATCAAACTCTTTAAGCAAGATCACATCGTGCAGTCCCAATGTCTAGTAAGGTGAAGGACAAGATGGCTAAGCAAGCTGGTGGAAAAGATAGAAGACATGAGAATGAAGGAGAGTGAAGGGAAGAAATCCTCAAAGACAAGCTCCTCAAGAGTACCCAGGCTAGGGAAAAAATTGTTGTCATGTAAAGCGCATTTGGACAAGCAATGAAAGGATAGCATAGGATAAGCCTCAAAAGTGTAATGAAAAAGAAGGAAGGAATGCAGTCCAAAGGAGTAGACATGTCAAGAGGCTTCATAGCATCACGTTTTACTTTTTTTATTAGATCAAGACCAAAGGGGAAGAGGATAGTGACAAGCTAGAATGAATGAAGGAAAATAAATATGAAGGCTAAGCATGAATGGAATGAAAGCAAGATCATCGTAAGATAGCTCACAAAATAGCCAAATGTTCGTGTATAGATCAACATTGTCAAGATCAAAGAGAGAAGATGGAATGGATGAAATATGTAGAAGAACTACGCATGACACCTGATTGCCAGGTTTTCATCATGGTACTTATCCAAGGCACCACAAGGGAGTGGTTTTCACCATAGGACGAATTTATTTCTCTTTACTTTTGCTACCAAGGTGCCTATTTCCAAGTTTTCACCATGGCACATTTTCAATTTCTTCATCATTTTTTTCATTTTTCTATTTTTTTGAATTTTATAATTTTTTTGAATTTTCTTTTTTTTGAATTTTTTGGAAGAAGGCAAGCTTTTAGATAATGCTCCTTGAAAGGATAAACCATGATATGCCAAGGATTCAAAATAATATGCTCAAAGATGCTGAAGGGGAAAGGAAGACGTAGAAGGAATAGGCAAATGAGGAAAAATGAGAGAAGGTAGAAGGATGATGAATGGAAGGAATGTGAAAAGGATAGCTGGAAAGAAGGCAAGATCAACATCGACACACACACCTTGAAGGGTGGCGGGAAAAATGGAGGAAACGTAAACCATATTCTGGTCCAAATGTGAACCATATTCTGGTTTATTATTGCTATCTGACTCCTCAAAGAGAGGATTGGTGTGCTTGTTATAATTCTCAAATGTGAATGGAGGAATACGAGAAGGAATATGGAAAATGTTTAGCAGAGGTTACGATTTAGGCACATGGAATGGAAGAATTTTTTTGGAAGAAGATGAAGTGGAAGTCTTTGGAAGCTTGAATGTCAATTTCACTTTTTGCTCAACATAAGACTCTTTCAAGAGAGATTTTGGAATCCATATAGCCTTAGGCTTTTCATTTCCTTTTGATAATTTAGAGAGAATATCTTCAATGATGGATTTTGGAACCCATACTTGTCTTGTAGTTTTCTTCTTAGATATCTCTTTCAACTTTATGCCCCCATGTCGACTAGAGGGGACATGGTGATCTTCTTTTTTAGATGGATTCTTATATTGCTTCTTTTTCTTGTATTGAACATTCAAGTTACTTCCAAAAGACTTGG
This sequence comes from Chamaecyparis obtusa, assembly GCA_027943335.1. Taxonomy (NCBI): domain Eukaryota; kingdom Viridiplantae; phylum Streptophyta; class Pinopsida; order Cupressales; family Cupressaceae; genus Chamaecyparis; species Chamaecyparis obtusa. Next base: position 835,879 of record BSBK01003958.1, read on the forward strand.
GACTTGTGTAAGAAGAAGAATAATACGACTGGTTTAAATGGGTGGGTGGATGAAAAGGATTCAAGGGTATGTATCTATGTTGATCTTGAGGAAAGATAGGAGATGGAGGGACGTAAGGACCCAAAATGGATGATGAATTAGGAGAATTAGGAGGGAAAAGTGAAGGGACATAAGGACCCAAGATGGAAGGAAGACATGAAGCCCTTAGTATTGGTGGAGGAGGTCCAAGGATGGAAGTGGAAGATGCAAAAGAATAATCAATAAGTTCATCAACATCTATATCACAACCAAGGATATCAGCATCTTTAGAGAGAGCATTAGGATTTGTAATAGGATCATGCACATCTTGAATAGGAGCACCTTCTTTGATAGGATTGTTCGTAGCTTGCGAAGACTTAGGAAGAGTAGAAAGTGGAAGTGAACATGGAGTGGTAGAACAAGAAGATGGAAGACTTTGATCTTGACAAGTTGCTTTGGATAGCATAAGCGCATCATTTTTTTCTTGATTTTCAATAGGCTTAACATCAGAAGTAACAACACCATTTTTAATAACCTTAACGAAAGTATCATCTTTGGAAAGTGCAAGTGTGGTAAGGTTATTTTGATTGTCAATAAGCTCAACGGTGTAAGTAGTAGCTTGATCTTGCTTAGGAGAAGATTTAAGACATGGTGGAATGAATGAGGAAGGGCGTAAAGGATCGAAAGAACCATGAAATGAATGAGAGATATTATGAATAGGATTGGATGACATGGAGGGTTCTTGATCTTGATCTTTCTTTATATTCTTTTCTTTATCATTTTTAGAGTCCTCTTGACATGGAGCCACTTCTAAGGACAAGGAAGCATGTTGGGATTGTATGGAAGACTTTGGAAGAGGTGGTGAAGGACTAGCTGAAATAGGCATTATAGCGGATGAAGGCTTAGGCTCTTTAGGTTTGACATTATGAAAAGTATTTGCAACCAAGTGAAGGTTATCTTGAGTATCTTTAAGAGGTGGTCCTTGAGGATAACTATAGGGAACCACATGGAAAGTCTTAGGATCTTTGTTGGATGAAGGATTTGTGAAAGATTTGGATGACTCAGAAGCTTTAGGAAGTGTGTGGGTATTGGAGGAGGTGGAAGATGGAAGGGGACCATCACAAGACAAAGGTTCAACATTAACATGATCTTGCTGGAGAGTGTAATCTTTATTTTCAGCATGAGAGTTTTTAGACAAGACATGCTCATAGTATCTTCGTTTATAATCAGCACGAAAAGCTTTCTCTTCCTCAATAGAAGTAGATGTATCATATTGTTCACAACAAATATCATAATTTCTCTCAAAATCAGAATCATATGGATCACCATCACAATCTATCCAATAGGATGACCCTTTAGTAATCCTAAGCACATGACGAGGAGGACTCTTAGGAATAGAGGTGCCATAAGTATTGCTACATTGTCCATCATCATAGTCATCATAGTCATCATAGTCATCAAAGGTAGGTGTGTCATTCTTTGTGGAAGAGACATCACAAGGACTATCATGTTGCTCTTTATGGTATGTCTTCTGAAGAGAAGTAAGACTCTTGGGAGAAGTAGAAGAAGAATGAGATCTTGAAGAAGAGGAAAATGAAGACCTAGTGGAAGAAGAATACTTGGATAATGAGGAATTTGAATAATGTTTAGAAGAGTCATGATAAGATTTGGAAGATGAAGAATGTGAATAGTGTTTAGAAGAATCATGATAAGACTTAGAAGATGAAGAATGAGAATGATGTCTGGAAGAGTCATGATAAGACTTGGAGGGTGAAGAAGAATGAGAAGATTTAGATGATGAAGAATGTTTGGAAGAAGAAGATCGTGATATGATCATGTTTATGGTTCTAGTGAAGGCATCTGATTTAATCATCTTTTCTTTTATTTTTGCTATAAATTCATCACTCATGAGAATTTTGGAGGAACAACACTTTTCGAATATGTCAATGAGCTCAAGATCATCTATTCTTAATAAAGGTTCCAAAGCTAGATAGTCAAGATTCATGGTTCCAAAAGAGGAGAAATCAAGCATGGAAGAAATGAATAGAAGAGATGAATAGAAGAGTGTGGACTAGATAATAAGAGGAAAGAATCAAGAAGAAGAAGAAGAATTTCCCATGGGAGTAGAAGACTTTAGAAGAACATGGGAAATGGAGAAGAAAGAAGAAGACTAAGAGCCATCTTGTGCAATTGATACCATAACGTTCATTGAGATGTTGAGCAACATGACAACACCTAGGATCTAAGATCTGGACTGACCAAGGAAGACTGGTAATAGGATGACCTCAAAAAATGTCAACACCAAACTAGGATAATCAAAGTTCTCTATTGTCCAAAGAGAAATGAAAAGATAGAAGCAGGGGCTTTACCAACACTGTCAAAGAGGTGCTTCAAATCAAAGGGTGACTACCCTTGCACTTTTGAACCAGGAGGTTGGGCTAGGCCAAAATATAATTAAAATTGAGATAAATGAAAGTGATTTGGACAATAAGAGTACTAAAATTCTCCAAGAATGTGACTAACAATTCTAGAGATAGGCTTTCTCACTAAGAATGGACAAATGTGATACTGATGTTGATTTTGACCAATTTGTGCAAAATTTTAAGTTTTTAAGGTCCGATTTCAAGTTTTCAAATATGAGGGTGAAAATGTCTGATTTCAATCACAATTTTAACAACATTTGGATAGGTTTGCAAACCAAATGGGATCAAACATGTCTTCAAACACTTGAAACAAGGGCAAAAGCAACCTTGCCAAGATAAACACTTGTGATATCAAAATTGAAAAAGCACCCTATGAATGCTACTGATTGTTTGTATGTTGAGAATGTTTACACTGGTATCACACAATCGAAGACACTTCAAGCAATTACTACCTACAAGACAAGGCTCATTACTTATCAACTTAGCCCACAACTTGATGCCCCCTTGCCTCACACCAAGTGGTTGCCCACAAGAGATATTGGCTTTGTCATGGAAGTGTCAAACAACACAACCAAAGGGACACATATGGTGAGTATCTTGGGGTGATCCGGGTTATTCCACTTGGATCAATCCTTGCACTAAGAAGATAAGTGGCTAAAAAAGGTGGTTTCTAATCTATGGTTCTTAATAAGGGTTTCCGTTCACAACACCCCTCTTGCTCCTCGTAAAGGACTAGGACCTCGCGGCCTCAAGAGTACCTTAAGCATTCTTGTTCAATGTTTTCCTCATGGTCGCAATCCCATGAGCTACTCACATCAAACAAAGACAAGTGTTATGTCTATCAAATTTTTTGGTGTCCTTGATAGCCTTGAGATTATAGTGAGTTGGAATCACTTGCCACCAAGGAAAATGATGACAAGGTTGTCCCCACTTGAGTCATTCCTCTTGATTGCTCAAGAGCAGGCCCGCTAAAAGATTCTTAAACTAAACAAAAAGTGGATTAACTCTTGAGGTTCAAGGTTTTTGGTTCACCACAAGGGTGAAGAGCATACTCCCCTATCTCAAGAATCTCTCCCAAACACACCAAGCAAAGAGATCAATTACCCCCTTGCTTCCAAAACCTTAAGATGGGTCAAGATTTTCTGATTCACCTAAAGGTGAAGAGCATACTTCTCCTACCACCTCAAGATCCCTTTCACAAGGTATTAAGATTCCTAATACAATTAGTGAATGCCACACTTGAAAGGAAAGCAAATAAATAAGCAAGAACTTTTTTTTTATTTTTATGCTTGGGCAGCCCTACAAAAACCATTAGTAGCCCTCTTTGACATGCGTTTGTTTGACAAATTTCAAGTAATGAGAGCACCTACAACCACAACTTGTTAGACCAACAAGAGTTAGGAGAAGCAAAATCCAAAATCTACCAATGATTAGTACATGAAAAATTAGATAATCTATAAAAATATCTAATCAAATGATAAAATTTGAAAATGAAACCATCATGGTTGGATTAGGCTTGGAAAGACCTTTCCAACGATATATCACACTTAAACTTTTGATACCATTTGCAAAATTTCAAAAAAAAATAGGCACCCATTTTCCAGAGTGGCACGGATTTGAAAACGCTAGAAATTTCAAAAAATTTCAAAAAGATAGCTAAGAACCTGAAACTTGCAAGATACAAAATAGTTCACTATTAGATCAGGCGATATACCTCAGACTTCACCAGTATCGCACGATACTTCTTCCTATAGCCAGGCGATACTTCCCCAGTCGAGCGATACTTCGCACGATGACAAGCGATACTTCACCCGATGCCAGGCGATAGACTTCAATATAGGCGTGCGATACTTTTTCCGTGCGAACTATCGCGCCAAGACAGAAAGTATATCGCGCGATATTTCTAAGAAGTGTCGCGCGATAATCTGAGACAGAAAACCAGAGACGCAGATTTTTCTAAAAATTAATCCGAAAATGATGAAAAATGCATCAAATGAAAGGACAAAGCTATCTACTCTGCCCCACGGTGGGCGCCAGAAATGTACACACTAAAATATGCACTTCTATGAACCATTACATGCAAGGTTACTCAAGAGTGAGGCCTCACAAAGCGGCTCATAGCTCTCTATGCATGGAGTTGCAAGGGACTATGAGTTTTGCTCTCAGCTAGAGCTACAAGAAAGTGACCTTGCTAGTCAACCATACAATGAGAGATTCAAGTGAAGACAAGGGCAAGAGTGCCAATATCTCCAAGAATCTAATATGAAATGCAATGCAATGCAACTAAGATGAAGATGCAAATGTGCAAGCTATGCTATGAAAATGGAAGTACAAACTAAGCTATGAAAGGAAAGTACAATAGATTTCAAGCCCCTAATTAAGCTATGTGAGATCTATTCTATTGCATAAAAGGAAATCTAATCTATGATGCCATGAAGGTAACTATGAAAGCAAAACTATTATGAAATGCAACTAAAATGATGAAAGCAACAAGTCTTCAATGTCTTCAAAAAGCTCCAAATGTACCTAGAAAACCTGCAGCATAACAATAGCATAAAATATGGATATATCTATATGCAAATGAAGAAGAGAGCTCTCCTTTTATAAGAAATGAGGAGAAATGGACCATGGAGATTAAGAGGCAAAAGATCTTAATCAGCGGTGGAGCTTGAAAGAGGAGCAATCCATGTGCACAAATATCCTCCAATGAGAGTGAAGTGTTGACTTTTGAGCCTCATGTGAGACAAAAAGTGCTTTTTCCCTTTTTATAAAATATGAATAATGCTTTATTTGTGCAACTTAGGATAAGAGGAAAGTGGGGCTTTTTTATTTAATTGAAAGGGGAGGAAATATTCCTTTTAATTAAATAAAGACTTAGGATAAATGGTTAGCCCATAGGATAAAAATCCAATATATGATCGAAATTAGGACTTGATCAAGAAATTGATATTGTTGAAAATATTGATTATTGATAAAAATGATTCAGGATTGATAAATTGAATAAATGGGGCCCAAAGTCTAGGCGACCATTTTAGGGTGCATACAGTCCTATGTCTGTACCTTCCCTAAATGGGTGTCTCTATTATGTATTTTTTATTGATGACTATTCTAGAAGAACTTGGATATACTTCCTCAAACAAAAGGAATCAATTGAAGTATTATCAAAATTCAAATAATTCAAAGCTCTAGTTGAAAATCAGTCTAGACAGAAAATAAAAACTCTAAGATCAGACAATGGAGGTGAATACATCTTTGAAATTTTCAAAGATTTTTGCATTACTGTTGGGATTAAGAGGGGTTTTTCTGTACCATATAATCCTCAACATAATGGAGTTGCAGAATGTAAAAATAGATCAATTATTGAATCAGCCAGAGCAATGAAGCATGACCAAAATATTCATACTTCTTTTTGGGCTGAAGCATCTAACACTGCAGTTTATATTCAAAATAGATGTCCTCACTCAATATTAGAAAACACCACTCCTGAAGAAGTATTTTTGGGTATCAAACCAGATTTAAGTCATCTAAGAATATTTGGGTGTCCTATTTATATTCATATTTCTAAAGAGAAAAGAAAAGAACTATAACCATCTGGAAAGAAGGGAATACTCATTGGATACAGTGAAATAACCAAAGGCTAAAGGATCTATGTTCTGGGTCAAAGAACAATTGAGATCAGTAAATTTGAAGAAGATAGTGCCTTCAATCTTTCTAAGAACATTGATGAACTATATACAAAACCTTCCACTAAATTAGATGAAGATCACCCAGTAGAAAATGAGAGGGAGAATGATATTGAACCTCCTTCACCTACTATCTCAAATTTAGAGAATATTGAAAATGCTAACAACAAAAAGAGGCCACTTTGGGCTAGGAAAATGATAGAAGAGAATCATGTTGAACCTGATGAAGTAATCAGAGAAAGCAAGAAAACAAGAAACCAATCATGTTATGTGGCACTATTAACTGAACTTATCAAAATAGAACCTTCAAATGTTGAAGAAGCCTTATCAAGCAAACCTTGGAAAGAAGCAATCATTGAAGAATATAATTCAATACTAAAAAATGATGTATGGGATGTTGTACCCAGACCAAAAAACAAATCAGTTGTTTCTTCTAAGTGGCTTTACAAAATCAAGCATGCACCTGATGACAACATTGAAAAATACAAAGCCAGATTTGTAGCACGCGGGTTCTCACAGAAGGAAGGTATCAATTATGAAGAAACTTTTTCTCCAGTTCCTAGGTACACATCTTTTAGGACTATCTTGGCAATTGTAGCATCCAAAGGATGGAAAGTTAATCAAATGGATGTTAAAACAACATTCTTAAATGGTGAAATTGAAGAAGAAGATTATATTGAGCAACTAGAAGGGTTCATCACTCATAACAGAAATTCCCACGTGTGTAAGCTAAAGAAAGCACTATATGGTCTTAAACAGGCTCCCAGGGCATGGTATGAAAGAATAGAAAACTATCTAACAAAGTTAGGGTATTCTAAAAATGAAGTTGATCCTAACTTATACTATAAAATAGATGGTGATGACATGATTATTCTTGTGTTATATGTTGATGATTTGTTGATAATAGGTGAAGAAAATCTTATAAATAAATGCAAACAAGAACTAACAACAGAGTTTGATATGAAAGATCTAGGTCTTCTCCACTACTCCCTAGGACTAGAAGTCTGGCAAAAGGGGAACTACATTTTCCTAAATTAGGTAAAATATACTATTGATATTTTGATAAAATTTGGAATGATAGATTGTAAACCAGTTACTACTCCTATGGAAGTCAACCTACATAAGCTAAAGAATGATATGATTGAATTTGAATCTACCGATCCTTCTTACTATAGGCAAATCATTGGATCTTTAATGTACTTGGTGAATACTCATCCTAATATATGTTATGCTACTGATACCTTAAGTCAGTTCATGTGTACACAAAAGAAGATACATCTAATGGCAGCCAAACATATCTTAAGATATCTAAGAGGTACAGTTAGTATGGGACTCAGATATGATCAAGTCGAAATCAATCTTCATGGATATTCAGATTTTGATTGGGTAGGAAGCTCTACTGAATGTAAAAGTAGTACTGGATGTTGCTTCAGTCTTGGATCTGGGATGATTTCTTGGTTCAGCAGAAAATAATCCTCAGTTGCATTAAGATCTACTAAAGCAGAATATATAGCCTCCTCCATGGGAGCCAGAGAAGTTGTATGATTATGAAAATTACTAGTTGATTTGTTTAAGAAGCCTCTAAAGCCAATTATCATTCACTGTGATAATTGGAGTTGTATCAAGCTTTCAGCTAATCCAATTTTTCACAATCGATCTAAGCATATTGAAATACCTTATCATTACATTAGAGATATGGTAGATCGAGGTGTTATCAAACTGGAGTACATAAGTACAAATGAGCAAACAACAAATGTTTTTACCAAGCCTCTTGCCAAAGTGAAATTGGAATACTTCAGAGGAAAACTTGGTATGATTAAATTGTAATATTGAATATTGAATTTAAATTTAAATTTATATGTGTTTATGCTTCTATGGTTGTTTAGTTGCATCAGATATGTAATGAAAGGTGACAATCTTTCATGGACATATATATTCAGAAGGTAATCTTTGTATGGTGATGATCTTGCAAATGATAGGCCCGTTATTATGATAGTTTTATTTCGGATATGCCGAAATTCATTGATAACGAATGCATTATGATTACTCTAGATATTGTTTTGGACAATTAGAGATCATAATATATGTTATGATAGTGTTCATAACATGGTGATTGTAGTTATTTGACAAGTCACTATTTCAAAGAGTTAAAGTTAGATAATGTGTTGTGTATAGATATCCTTAATACTGATATCTCATAAAGTTTTTGTCACTTCTCCCTTGCTAAGAGGGAGTGTTGATGTATAGCATCAATCGAAGTGATACTGAGTATTTGAATTCATGATTTACATGAACATTGTTTTATGCATTATATTATTGATAAGAATAAGAGACTATTGTGTTATCGAGGCTCTTGAATATAGTTGTTACTACCACTGATTGAAAGCAAACTAAGTGTATTTATTATGCACCGATTAGTTATCAGTTATGCCCACGTAGGGATATGACCCTACGTGGCCTTTGGCCATGTCTAGAGTCATGTCTCTACAGGGACATAACACTCTGCATATATAACATAGAGCAATCATGGAGGACTAATATCAATCACAAGGCATATACAGTCCCAACGATCACTCTCTCTCTAGCAAAACAAAGACAGTCAAATTGTTATATCAGTAAGTAAATCTAAATCTACATAGCCTACAATAATAGTTTATATCTCTATTAGAGGTCTTGCATTTACACTTTGACTCCGATTTCCTTTTAGGCATATCCTTCATCTTTTTATTCCTATGCCTTTTTCCCATAGTATTCTACTACCAAGATCAACCCAAAGTTGTTAGACTTGAAAGAAAGTAATGCAGTTTGAACCAACCCATATAGCTCAGTGCTATGAACAAAAACTTTCAAATGACCACAATCAATCCCTAGGATAGACCTATATGCAAGGACCCTACACTCTGATACCACTTGTTAGAAGTGGATTCAGTTTGAGAGGGGGGTGTATTAGAGTGAAGATTTTTTTATAAATTTTTGCTTGAAAAATAATATAAGGTGACCTTAACAATGCATGAAATATGTTGATGCAAAAGGGCGCAAAACTAATTCTAAAATTAATATGCATACAAATAACATTAACTCCTGAAATTAATAATGAGACATATATATTGACAAAAGGCATAAATTTATCAAAGCATGTAAATGATCATTAAAATAAATAATGAATGACATTAGATTTACTTTGTTGTTTTAAACATTACTGATACATGATTTGTAATTTGAAACACATGAACACTTATAGACAAAACCATAGTAATATTTTTAAATAGAGGGACAAATGAGCCAAAGGAGATCATCACATAAGAAATGTATTTTTCGAGTGGTAAACTCTCTTGGCATAGAAAAACCACTCCAAACTTGTAGCCTTTTATTAATTCAAAGTGCACCAAATCAATACATATAAGTTTAGCAGCACCAACTACAAGGAGCACCAACCTCTATTTCTCAATGGATCAAATATGTCTAAAAACTAATAACTTTACAATTGCATTCTAGATTTGCAGTTACAAAGTTACTAGTTGTTGAGTTATACAAGAATGATATTCAATGTTTTCAACTTTAAGATACTATTCACTCAGTATAACAAATATCTATTTCAAAAACAAATATTTTCAATTCTATTTTACAACAAATGATAATCTCACTGTATGCCCAAAGTCTCAGTGTATGAATTTATCTCTATATCTTTTCACGATTTTCTTCTCCTACATATATACCCATGCATATTTATTTTCCATTATTGAAAAAATATTTATGTATGTATATTTATATGTACAGAAGAAATTTTTAATTAAAAAGAATAACTTTACGTAAATATTTTATTCAATCTTAGGGAAAAAAATTACCTTCAAATGGTTATCCTCGAAGTAGTGTACCTAACCCTAGCAAGGGTTAAAAATATTTTCCACTATGTAAAACTATCTTCAAGGAATACCCACGAGTTAGGGTATCTTAACCCTAAAAGAATTTAAAGGATATTTACAAAAATAACCTTTGTTCTATAAGATCAATAGGAATAACCCTCGAGTTATCAAAAAAAATATTTCTCTTTTCCGAAAACTTTATGTTATGATTACGTTCAATCATTTACGCAAAATGAGATCATAGGTAAAAACATTTTTAGTTGTTCAACTTTTAACAAAAATGGGTAATTGAAACCAAAAACAACTCTAACTGAAACTTTTGTTGACATTTTATTTACCATTTAAAGAAACACTTCTTTTGAAAAATTAAATGAAGCAACTAAAATATTGAAGTGAAAAGAGTCTTACTGTACAACTGATTTTCTTTGCACTGGAATATATTAATTTTTTTGAAGAACAAAAATACCTGTAGAAGTGAAGAAGTAAAAACATGTTTGTCCCTTGAAATTTGTATAAGAATCCCACAAATCTTGACCATCAAACAACCAAATTAAACTACATTACGAGTAGATCATCACAGTAAAAGAAAAACATGAAGAAATCAATTGCAAAACCTCACTATAACCATTTTCCAATAAACCATGGTAGTAGTTTGTAGGGTTTCTACAAACCATTTCAAAACATAACAAATGTGCCCTATTTACTTTCGTATGTCTTCACGAAACTTTGCAAAATATAATAACCACTTCAAGTTTTCCAAGTGTTTGCAAACTTAGCACCAAATAATTTTTTTTGGAATCCAGATCTTTGAAAATATATTCGAAAAGGGCATGCGACGTGGTAAGCATGATGACTCTAGCAGCTGTCTAGTGCTTGATTAACACATAATACCATTCACCTTAATACACTTGACAACATTATAATGTGTTGTTTAATCAATGTCGATAAGCACAAAGTATTATATATTTATGTTTTGAGATTATAACATGTTGTGAAGTGACCTAATAGCTTTAAGTAAAGGTAAAGTGGCTATGTCCACTAAGTGCTTGGTTAGCACGTTAAATGTCAACAATTTATGATATCCATGTTATAATCAAATATGTAAGCATATTCACTTGTGTTTTAGTAATATTAATCTAAACTTAATCAAATTGATATCAACCAAATGAATACATCTCATGTGTCATATATCAACTGATCATCTAAATACCAATATCCTAGTGATGCCAACTAAATCAATGTCAAATGTAATAGGAGCAAAACTTATGAGCCCATATACCTGGTACCACTGGACTTGTGAGAAATATAAGTATGTAGGAAGGACCTAATCATCTATACCTATGCCCCTGATATGTAGGAATGTAACCCCATTACACTTAAATAAAGAACTAGTAATTTTGCACACAAATTGAATATCATCAGTATCAATTGAAATCAAATGTTTGAATAAGCTATCAAGATGAATACAATAATTAGTGTGACCCATTCAAATATAATTGATGACAATGCCAATGGATACCTTTTTGTCATCAGGGACAAACACAAAAGGCAATAGCAGCAACTTGTGAAACAATATGGCTTAGAAGACATCTTGAGAATCTTCTACATTCACAACTTGATCTAACAATTATATATGGTGATTATCAAAGTGTGTTAAAAATGTCTAAGAATCTAGTGTTTCATGCTCACACAAAGCATATTGAAGTAGACCATCACTTTATTCTTGAACATGTTCTTAATAAGGAAATTGAACTAGTTTATAAACTAACCAATGAACATCTTGCGAATATTTTTACTAATGCTTTAAGAAAGGATAAGTTTGTATATTTTTGAGAAAGTATTGGTGTCAAATGTTCATCACTTGTAAATCGATATGCTAACTTTTATACGAGGCCCCCATCATCTACTTGAATTGTGTGATAAAAACAAAACAAAAAAATAGGAGGTGTTAAAAACTTGTTTTCTTGAATTTAAGTTTTGGTTTAGCTTATTAGCATTGGCACCTCTCTGTCAGTCATTGCAGATGCGAATATGGGACTACAACAGAATATAATTGAAAGTGTTTTTTTGGGAGATATTGTAGTTGTATGTTTCCTGATATATATTATACATATATATGTCGAAAATGGAAGCACAAAAAAGGGCACATGCATTGCTTAACCGACTGCTTTAAAGAAATGTTATGATTATAGAATATGATGTTATAATTACAGAATATGTAAAGGTAGAGAAGGTTTTAGAAACTTTTTAAAAATAATGTGGTTGTTTTGCACTGTTGGTAACGGTCTTTTCTTGAACCGTTGAGCACCAAATGATTCGAAGGCAAATGTAATGAGCAGTGAAGAGGAAACGGTAGACTGAAGGGCAGGAGACAGCAACGCGCAAATGAAAATGGAAGAGGCAACAAGTAATAATTTTCATGTAGATCCTAAAAATAGACAAACCAAAATGTTGACAGATGTCGACACTTAGTAATTTTTAAGTAGATCCTAAAAATAGGGCAAATTCTATCTGAGCCTTCTTTAAAATGAGAAACGTACCGGCTAATTCGATTCATTAGGAGTTTCCTCTCTTCCATCTTATAACTAAGACAAGCAGAAGAAGAAACGGATAGTTGGGTGGATCGTCAAGGTTTAACGTTTATAGATCTACTTTATTACGACTGAGTTGATTAAGGTGCTCACAGTTTTTTGCTAGTATGCTCCTTCGATTTTCAGGGGGGGTCTGTTTTGGTCATGAGATGTTACGGATGAAGTTGTTTTTTCTTTTTCCCTTATTTCGTGTTAGAATTTCTGCAACTAATCAGACCAAGAAGCATTATAAATCAGTCTTAGTATCTGCTTTCAATTGCAACTTGGGTAAAGATCATACCGGGTAAATTTCTAATTGATTTCTCAACCATCTCTGTTTCTTAGATTTTGTTTGGAACTGATATGGGTAATGGCGGCTGTTGCATCACTTCTGATCAACAAAATGGCTTCAATGTGTCTGAAAATGGGACAGCGCTAAGAAAATTGGGGTTGTATATAAAAATTTTTATCATTGCCTGCTGGAGAAAGATATTGGATGTGGGATTAGAAGATCCGAGAACCATGGCATAATGGATCCCAAATACATACAAGAGAAAGTTGGGCCGCCGCTGCCGCTGTTGGTGGTTTCTCTTGTATGTCTTTGGGATCTTCTGCTCCCACATCCAATATGTTTAATCAATTTGGGCACAAGAGGTCGAGATAATGCAATTTGGCCACTGATGACAGTAGCTGTCGTTCTGCAATTTTGTAGAGATATGAATTAATTTACAATTGAACCCCTTTTCACTAGACTCTTATGATTGTTTACAAATGCTCTGTCATTTACTAATGTTCTGTTTTACAACACTCGAAAAAACAATTCAAGGGCTATCATGAGAAAAGGATTAAACAGAGGGATTGGAACCATGGTGGCTGGGTCTTTAGCCTTTGTTGTTTATTTATTCTCTGTTCATCATAGGTGATCAATCGTTACTTTTTGTGGGATCTTGAAACTTTTTTTCCTGGATTCTTTTTGACTAACCATTGAATTCATCTTGCAGGCGCAGCTGCCACATATGCTCACTTCCCTTTTATCAAGATAAAATTTGACTACGGAGGTGTGATATTCAAAGATTTTCCCAATAGGTAATCTTGTTGAATGTAGTAAGAGTTTTGGTTGAGCATGCAAGGAAACTTGCAGATCCTTCAATGCAAACTTCACTTCCTTCATCATCGACTCCCAATCGAATCCTCTCATCCAGTGTCGGCCAGGGAAGAACAAAATTACTGGGAGAGTGTCGAACAGCATCGAACAGATGAAAATATGCGTTTGGGAGTCGATGATGAAAGAACTGTAACTTGCACAGAAGGATCTGCAAGTTGCCTTGCATGCTCAGTCAAAATCATTGGGAATGAAAGTAGAGAAGCAGTAGATGAAGATTTGATAAGAAAATGTCGGGAAGGCGGTGAGAAGATTGATGTCATGGCATGGAGAAAGTGGTAAGACAGAGGCACAGAACAACTCGCTACAATGGGGAGTTTGAAGCTTTAAACATAACATTTCCTCCTTCTTATACCTAGAGCTTGAGAAGAACACCAGAAATATATATACCGAGCAACAATGCTGATTGATTTTTTTTCTGAAGTTGATACTCTCTTCCTGCATTGATGTCATCTGTCTACGATTTTCAGAGAGACTGACAACAGTCAAAGAGAAGTGTTCTAATTTTGTTAGCTTTAGCTTTGTGTTGTTTCTTACTCTGGAACGATTTTATTTAGTGTTATTGCTCGTAAATATGTTGCTTGAATTTATTTATTCAATTTAAGTGTTATTCTTCATTTGAGGAAGTCTTCTGGGAGAAATAATTGTTTCCGAAGAATTTTTTTGAAACTCCCTTGCTTTTAGTCTTCCAATTGTGTATATAGCAATCAAACTGTATTAGTGGTTATACTTTTTTATATTTAATAATTAATTAAAAATAAAAAAAATACATACTGGTTCTAGTTGGTTATACTTTTACTGTACTTATTTATTAATTGGAATTAACAACTAGGGTCATTGGGCAATGCATAATATATGCAGGCAAATAATAGTGAAGGAGTAGAAATTATAAAATGGTAAATACAATCAAAGAAATTTCAAATATCTACTTTGTGATTGCACCATCAATTTTTTTTTTTTATCTTATTAGCATTTTTATTTCTATTTATTATCTTTGTTGTTATATATTTCCTTTCAAAGATTGTGCTTCATTGTGGTGAACATTACTTTTGTCCATCCTAATTTTAAATTTCCTTCTAGGGTTTCATTTTAAAATTTGATATATCACAATTTTTTAAATTTAAGACTCAATTATATTCAACCTCATTTTTATATCTCACATTTTCATATCACCCTATTAATGTCAACATACTCAAGATCCCAATCTTCCTTTGAAGAGTGCACATCTTAACTACATTGTACCTACACACTCTAATAATATTATAGTTATATCAAATAACCATTTTAAGAATAATATACATGATTATTATAATGTTGTCTATGTAGATCAATATTTTTTTATAAAAGAGACTTTTTCTTTAAAGCTATTTCTTATAATTCTATACAACTAGTAAGTAAAATTCATATCATGTTTATCGATAAACTACATGGATTAGAATGCTTAAAAGTTTTTGTTAGGGTTACTCCGTATACATTCTTATTTAGAGCATCCACTTATCCTCCTAGTTCATTTATATACCTACTTCTATTGTTCCATCTCACATCCCATAGTGTTTATCCTTCATTAATCTTTACCCCTCTCTATATCTACCTCCTTATTAAATCCCTCATGTTTTTCTAACATCCCACATAATATTTTACACTTTAATTCCCATCTCGCCAACTATTAGTAGCCTATAATATCCAATGCTCATCTTACTTATTTTAGTATTATTCGTACCCACTACTTAATTCTATACAATGACTATTCCATATCTTGTCCCTCCAATTCGCACACCTCATTATATTTATTCATCCATACCTATTTTCTATCCCACTACCTCTTACATTCCTAATACCAAACATAGCCTAGACATATAATCTATAGCATCCTATTAAACCCCAACATTTGCTTGTCAGCATTCCTTCATCTACTCTAGGTGTACTAATTAAAAAATAGCTCAAATAGAAAAAAATAAATACAAGAGATAATGGACAAGAAAATAATGAATTGCAAGATGTTATTCAATGGAGACCATTGAAATATGAGTTTCTCTAATGTAAAAACAATTGGTTGTTGACTTAAAAAGATTTCTTTTTCATTATTTTTATAGGAGCACCTAAGCATGCTTTAAGGAATCAACCACATTGTTATTGTTTGTAATGGTTGAAGGTTATTTATAGTGAGTTTGGGAAGGTGTATTTATGCATAGATGTGTTTAATTGAAATATTCTTTAAAAAATTGTAATACGTTTTTGAGGTCATATTCGTTAACTTTGTATTGCTTTGTATTTGATTGTAGTAGCAATTACTAGACATTCTTGAGCCCATTGAAAATAAATTTTCATAGTGAATATGATGTGTATTGAGTGCATGGATATTTAATGTACATCTCATTGTGAACATACCTCTTGTTTCTAGAGCCAAATTTTCTTTTTGGGTTTCCCATAACACAAACATCACTAAAAATGTGATGTCCCCTTTCCCAAGTGAAATTTAATGATAATAAGAATTAAATAATTAAATAATTAAAAATAAATATAATTAAATCATAATAATCAATTATATAATTAATTAAATTATTATTATAATAGCAAAAGAACATATTATTAATAATATTAAATATAATATTATTAATCAATAAATAAAAATAACAATAATATTAGTATATATACTAGTGAGATAATAATATAATAATGATAATATTATATTATTATATTAATAACAAATGAATAATAAATTATAATATAAATATTATATTATACAAACAAAAATCTCAATATAAATTTATAAACTAAATCATGATTTGAGGAGTCACGACCTAATCTTGGTCTCGACCATTCTAAGTGCCCGACCCTTCTTACTCCTCAATGCTACTTCTCGACAGCATATAAATCGAGGTCGAGGATGGGGAGGGGAGGGGATAGGAAGGAGGGATATCACGTTTCAGTCAACAATAAACATAGAAGGGATAAGACGACAGGAGAGGAAGTATCAACTGGAGAAGATAGAAGGCAATCAGCGCACCATCCTAATCATGTCAACACTGAAAGGACAACCAAGCAGCGTAAAATAGCATCAGCTAGGAGATCACTGTATACATTTTACCTGCGGTAATGATTGCAGATGGAAGAGAATGAGGAAGGAATATGTACCAGGAAATTTTTTTACTTCTTTTCAATATCATTGGCATACGTAATCAAGACTGGGAACGAATACATCTGGAAAGGAATGCGACTAGAAAGGGAACAGCCAAGACGAATCACTATTCACTGATATCAAGTACACCATGTCAAACGTCCTTGGAACGGTCCTTAGACTGGTCAACAATTGTAAGATTACCAATATTGTGATCTTTTGGAGGCACCGATCCAATACATAATGATTCTCACTCGTAGTGACCATTGAGGTATATTATTGGAATCCTTGTCCAACACCGCATTAGTGTGGGGATAAATTAAGCAACAGTTACTTTTAAGACAAGAGCAGAGAATCCGAGATGAATGGATAAAGAACTGGATGTTGTAGCCTCCCAAGGATAAAATCCAAATATCTGTCAAACACATCTTATTCAATTCCCGATTGAAATTGTCCAAGGAAACAACTTTTGTAGTCTTCAATTACAATCAGAAATAGCACCGAGATTGTATGGATAAAAGACAAATATGAAACAGTGACATAGTTATATTTATCTATCTGCTAGATCAGAAATTCCTTACAAAATTACATTCGAATACAGAAGATCTTCCATACATCTCAGATCTGACATTTAGTATTCAAGAGGATTGTATATACATTGATCACTCTACACAATTTAAATTTATATAGTGGACGTTGGTTGATCAAGGGAACTCACTATCATTTTGTGACTATACAAGTATTGATGGGAAATCCAACTCTGCCTAATACCAACGTAGTCAATTTGTCCATTGAGATATTGAAACCACCATGATCTAGTCTTATTGCAAGATCAGATAGAGTAAGGATAAGAAAATTGAAGAAATTCCTTATATCCCTGATAGGGAACATTATAGTGGTATCAGTGCATGATCCTACCATTCTGCAGGGTAAAACATCAAAACAAGGAATCAATCAATATCAAATCTCTTGTCAATCAAAATAGATCATTTAACTGACAAGTTAATTCAGAGATTGATAAAATAAAGAAGATCATAATCCATTGTGATAGATTTATTGTCACTCTAATACCAGCTTGAGAATAAAAGTTATAGAAGACATTAAGAGAGAACTTGATGGATCATATTATGGCAAAAATGTGATCAGATTTAAAGCAGGTTTAAGAGAGCATAAAGAACTTCATTATAGAAAATAGTAAAGAGAATTTTATAGTTGAATTAAAGAGGAACATTCCTAGTGAATGATAAACCTGAGATCCAAGATTTTATTGGTAGAGGGCAATCATGATGAATGTCGATATTCTTAAAGGTAATCTAGAGATCCAAGATATTCTTGGTAGAGGGAATTCCTAGTAAATTTTGGCCATAGAGGGCATTCTTGATGAATGTCGGCCATATAGGGCATTCTTAATGAATGTTAGCTATAGAGGGTATTCCTAGTGAATGTCGGCCACAGAGGGCATTCTTGATGAATGTTAGCCATAGAGGTCACTCCTAGTGAATATCGGCCATAGAGGGCATTCCTAGTAAATGTCGGCCATAGAGGGCATTCTTGATGAACGACGGCCATAGAGGGTTTTTGCTAGTGAATGTCGACCATAGAGGGTATTCTTAATGAATGTCAGTCATAGAGGGCATTGCTAGTAACTATCGGCCATTGAGTGCATTCCTAGTGAACGTTGCCATGCTTGGTAGAGGATGCTCTTTGTGAGCATCGCCATTCTTGGCAGAGGGCGTTCTTGGTGAGCACCACCATTCTTAGCAGAGAACATTCTTGGTGAGTGCCGAAAGATACATTCTTAGGTCTTTCAATCCAAATATGTAAGGAAAGACAATATCAACAGAGCACAAAAGAAACCACTCATATTGAAGAGGTAATTGCTTGGGGACAAGCAATTTTGGGAAGGGCGGACTGTAATGTCCCCTTTCCAAAGAGGAATTTAATGATAATAAGAATTAAATATAAGATTAAATAATTAAATAATTAAAAATAAATATAATTAAATCATAATAATCAATTATATAATTAATTAAATTATTATTATAATAGCGAAAGAACATATTATTAATAATATTATATATAATATTATTAATAAATGAATATAATAATATTATAATAATTATATTATAAATCAATAATATTATTAATCAATAAATAAAAATAACAATAATATTAGTATATATACTAGTGAGATAATAATATAATAATGGTAATATTATATTATTATATTAGTAACAAATGAATAAAAATAGGGAATCAAGTGTAATCAACATTTTTCTTTGAAGGGGGGAATGGATGCGGGTGCTGGGGTGACGCTGGTCGCTGGGGGTTCGCCAGTCGGTGGTGCTTCTGCAGGAGATTCGAAGGTTGATGGAGTTTGTGCTGGTGCTGGGGTGACGCTGGTTGCTGGGGGTTCACCGGTTGGTGGTGTTTTTGTTGGGGGTTTGCAGGTCACTGGTGCTTCTACTAGGGGTTTGAAGGTTGCTGGTGCTGGGGCGATGCTGGTCACTGGAGGTTCAGCGGGTGCTAGTGCTTCTACTGGGGTTCGCAGGTTGCTGGTGCTTTGCTAACTACTGGTGGGATGCCGGTTGGATCGGCTAGGGTTTTGTCTACTGCTAGAGGTTTTCCTAGGAAGTTGCAGGCCCCGAAGGTCATTGGAGGTTCTAGGGTTTCATTGGATGCTGAGGTGACACTAGTTGCTGGGGGATCACTAGTTGCTGGTTCTTCTGCTGGGGGTTCGTAGTTCGCTGGTGTTGCTGGGGCGATGCTAGTTGCTTCGGCTAGGGTTTCTACGATAGTCAATGTTTGGGGGTCTGCTGCTATTCGGAAGGCTACTGTTCCTCATAGTGCCTTTCCAGTCAGCCACCATATTTCTATTGAGCTGGATAAGGATACTCTCTCTGAGCTTGATGCGACATCCTCTATTTTTTTTTAGCATGGGCTGATTTGTAGATTCAAGGGTTTCTGGCCCTCTTTGCCTGATCTTCATTCCTAAATTTCCAGTCATTGGGAACCTCTAATCTCTGGTACAGTCCATATCTTCCCTATGGAAAAAGGTTTTTTTGTGGCTAAATTTGATAATGCTGAGGATAGAAATATTATTTTGTGTGAAAACTTCTTTAGCTGGGAGGATCGGTTTATGCTATTGTTGAAGCCATGGCATTTTGATTTTTCTCCATCTTCTTAATCATTTGATTTACAACTTATCTAGGTTAGGCTTCCTAATCTTCGCCTCCATCTTTGGATTGACTCTATTCTGGAGACTGTGGGGGATACTATTGGGGAAATGTTAATGGTGGATGAGAAATCTTTGGATTTATTCCATTCTACTTATGCTCGTATCCTGGTGGATGTTGATACCTCTAAAGGCCTATCTTCGGAGATTAAACTTTTTTCTCCCATGGGTAGAAGTTGGATTCAACAATTGGACTATGAAGGCCTCCCCTTCAGATGTAGAAGATTCTTTAAGATTGGTCATGTTGCCTCTCAATGTGATCTTCAGAGACATAATAAGCCTGCTTCATGGTGGAAGGGGGCCTCTTCTTAGCACTATACGGTGGAGAAGGTTAGGAGCTTCGTGCATGTGGTTGAGCAGGTTGCTAGCCCTGTTTCTAGTCCTATGGTTGTTCCTGTTCCTTCTCCTACTTTGTTTGCTAGTGTCTCTTCTGCTGGTATAGCTGGTTTGTCTACCAACAATTATTTTGATGTTGGGGTTTCTCCAGCTAATTCTGTTCTTGCTGGGGTCTGTGTGTCTGCTGGTGTTCTTGCTGGAAGTAATACTTCTATAGTTGGTGTTCCTCTTGTTACATTTGGTTCTGTTGGGTGTACTGTTCCTTTTACCGGTAGCACAAGTGTTGGATTGTCTACTGAGGCTACTGGGTCTACTGGCCCCCTTCCAACCAGTTCTATTTCGGAAGCTCCTACTAGTGCCGAGAAGTCTGGCACTGGCTGTGTGGCCATTGTAGGTTCTGTCCAAACTTCTCAAGCTAGTTCTATTGTGGTTGGCTCCTCTCCTGCCTCTAACTGGCAGGAGAAAGCTTCTTTGGTAGAGGAGGGATGGACTACTATTTTAGGTAAATATAATAAAAAGTCCCCCCTACATTTTGATATGACTCTCCACTCCCAAAAGAAGGGAGGCAAAGGAAAATCCTAGGATTGTTTAGGGTGTCTGTTTACCCTAGATACTTGATGTTGTTGTAAAGTGTTGGCTTTACACGTTTGGCTTCAGTAGTTTGATTCTTTCTGTGTATCTTTTATTTGGCTGCTGTTGTTTTGCTGGAATTGTGTTGCTAGTAGTTCTACTGGCATTTTGTGCTGGGGGGGCGCTGTAAGGTTACTCTTTTTCCCCAGCTGTTTCACTTATATCTAAACTAATTATTTCTATTTTTGGGGGTTACAGTTCCCTTCAAAAACTAAATGTATATGCTTTCGGAGCCCATTCAAAACCTATTTTTACCATTTTCAAAAACAAATGAATAATAAATTATAATATAAATATTATATTATACAAATAAAAATCTCAATATAAATTTATAAACTAAATCATGATTTGAGGAGTCACAACCTAATCTTGGTCTCAACCATTCTAAGTGCCTGACCCTTCTTACTCCTCAATGCTACTTCTCAACAACATATAAATCTAGGTCGAGGATGGGGAGGGGATGAGATAGGAAGGAGGGATATCACGTTTTAGTCAGCAATAAACATACAAGGGATAAGATGACAGGAGAGGAAGTATCAACTGAAGAAGATATAAGGCAGTCAACGCACCATCCTAATCAGGTTAACACTAAAAAGACAACCAAGAAGCGTAAAATAGCATCAGCTAGGAGATCACCGTATACATTTTACCTGAAGGTAATAATTGTGGATGGAAGAGAATGAGGAAGGAATATGCGCCAGGAACAATTATTACTCCTTTTCAATATCATTGGCATACATAATCAAGACTAGAAATGAATAAGTTTGGAAAGGAATGCAACTGAAAAGCGAACAGCCAAGACAAATCACTATTCACTGATATCAAGTACACCATGTCAAATGTCTTTGGAACGGTCTTTAGATTGGTCAACAATTGTAAGATTACTAATATTGTGATCTTTTGGAGGCACCGATCCAATACATAATGATTCTCACTCGTAGTGACCATTGAGGTATATTATTGGAATCCTTGTCGACCACTACATTAGTGTGGGGATAAATTAAGCAACAATTACTCTTAAGACAAGAGCAGAGAATCCGAGATGAATGGATAAAGAACTGGATGTTGTAACCTCCCAAGGATAAAATTAAAATATCTGTCAAACACATCTTATTCAATTCCAGATTGAAATTTCCCAAGGGAACAACTTTCGTAGTCTTCAATTACAATCAGAAATAGGACCGAGATTGTATGGATAAAAGACAAATTTGAAACAATGACATAGTTATATTTATCTATCTACTAGATCAGAAATTCCTTACAAAATTACATTCGAATATAGAAGATCTTCCATAAATCTCAGATCTGACATTTAGTATTCAAGAGGATTGTATATACATTGATCACTCTACACAATTTAAATTTATATAGTGGACGTTGGTTGATCAAGGGAACTCACTATCATTTTGTGACTATACAAGTATTGATGGAAAATCCAACTCTGCCTAATACCAACATAGTCAATTTGTCCATTGAGATATTGAAACCACCATGATATAGTCTTATTGCAAGATTAGATAGAGTAAGTATAAGAAAATTGAATAAATTCCTTATAACCTTGGCAGGGGACATTACAAAAAATACTTTTGTGTAATGATGGGTAGAGAATCATATACTATATTTTGTTTAAAATTTTTATTTAGTGACTCAAGGTTAATATGGAAAAAAATTATTTCCACTAATTTCTTGAAGTAGAGACTAAGGCAAGAAAATAGAAAAGAGTGGTAGGTTTTATAGCTTATCTTCTGAAGCTAGAGAGGAGGACTAGGAGGATGTAGATGGTGATAGGGCTTTGGTGTAGTTTTGTGGGAGGTCCTTGATGCCTTTAGTGCTCTGCCCTATTTTTCTATGGAGATTCTTCTCTCTCTACCTTTGGTGAGGTTTTATGAGGATGTTTGGTAGCTTGCTTCCTTCTTTTGATCCATATTTGATCTCTTGATGATTGTTAACCTTTCTTGGGCTTGTGTGGGTTGGGTGATCATCTCATTTAATGACTCATTCTTGTTATATGTTTTCAAAATTTCCTTAGGAAACTCTTCAACTTTGATAAGGTTTTCATACCTTGTTTTGATGTCTTATGATGACTTTTGGATAACTTTCTTAGACTACTTTTTATGCTCATAAACCTATCTTTTATGCCCTTTTGTTTGAAAGAATTAATTTAATGCATGAACTTTACTACTATGTTAGATATTCATGATAATTATGCATGTTAATGAATAGATGTTTTATCTAAAGTGATATGTATATACCTATTTTTTTTTTCAATCTAATGATGTCTTGTAGAAAACAAGTCAGTTGTCAAAAGAACTTGTAGGAAAGAAGGTTTGAACAAGCAGTCGGTTGCAAACAAAGTCCAACCAAAGAAGAATTCAACAATTGCCCTCAAAATGTCCTAAAGAATAATGATAGAACCTTAATGATATTCATAATGAAGAGTGGATTTAGGGAGTAAATTGTTATGATATATTTTATGTAACAAGAAACAAACTTTATTCTTTCTACTTTCAAGTATAACTTTCTGATTCATGTTGTAGTAAATCGGCACACTTCCTATTAGCATGGGAGTGGGTTCGTTGGTGGATAAGGTTAGTTGTAACTTTTTCCTTATAGATAAGGCCTAGATATCCTTTAGTAGAGTTAGTTAGTTGAGAGAAGACACAACCATTGTATCTTTCAAATTTCAGTTTTATAGAGAAAGTAGTTTTTAGTTTTGTAGCATGTAACAATAGTTATAGAAATAAAATGACATTTTGAGTTTATAGAGGATCCTTGACTTTATAAGAAAATCACTAAGGGGGGCCACTTAGTGAATGTTCTAACTGTACCTAATTAGTAGTTATTTTGCATGCAATAATTAGTCAATGTTTGAAGGTTTATTGTTCCTACAACTACTAGGAAATACTTCTTATGACTGTTCCTATAGCGAAAGCTAGCAGAGTAGTTCATGATAGTTTTCAAAACACTTCACTTTTATTTCTCAATTGAATGTAGTTTAAATCATAGTTGTTATTAGTATTTTAAATTATTTCCTTCCAAGCACTTTAATTCCAGTATTACTTCCTTTTTAGTTGTAGAAGCATGGATACAAAGTGGAATCTTAACTTGCATATATTTTGCAAACCCATTTCAAGTAATACGTCCCTAGATTGACATGAAATGAATCTTTGAGATGAATAAGATAGCTAGTTGGAATGGATGTCTAATTTTTGAGTTAAGGTTTTATAACCTAGTTATTTAAGCCATTGAAAGAGACCAACATTTTTAGAACTATTGCCGAGGATGGTGTCTAACTAAGAGCTCCTTTGCAGTCATTTGTAGTAGTCATTTTTTTGTAGTAGTGCAATAGTTTTCTTCAATCAAAGCTTTTAATTTGATAAGTTAAGTACCATAATTTTATTGAGTTACCATTGCATGCATAAACAAAGAAGAAGAGAGGCCTTAGGGAGATTCCTTCCCAATGATCCTTATCATGGTAACCATCTAGGTATGATCTATGTACACAAAGAAAAAGAATAATAAAATCCTTATGTTGATGATAATACAAAATTTAGTCACATCATCTTCCTTTTCCTTAGAAGAACCAATTAACCAAAATCCTTGTATTGACATATTTTCTAATCTAAATATTCCTCCACTTGTGGGCCCATTTGATCATAATTAAGTTGTCAATCCACATGCTTTGGTATTTTATCAATGAAGGATTCAGCTAAGGATGGAAAGACCTAATCAACCAACTTTTGAATTCCCCGTCAGTGACCAAAATGATACTAATAACCTCAATAACATTCTTGCCTCTGAAGACAAAGATATATGGTCTAGGAATAGAAGACCCAGATACATTCTTATTTGAATTTGAACTCCTTTGTAGAAGATATGACTATACCTCTGATGATTATAAGCTTAATTTGTTTCCTACCACTTTGAAGGAATTTTCATTGAGATGGTTCATGGGTTTAGGAAGGAACATTGTTACTACTTGGGATGAAATGAAAGAAATATTCCTCTAAAAGTATAAGGAATATTATAAGGGAAGTGATTTGAGGGAGGATGACATCTTCATAATGTACTGAAAAGAAGATGAGAGTTTGGAAGACTCTATTTCAAGGTTCATGTTTAGTTTTCATAAGTCTCCACACTATCAACTTATTAAAGAATCTCAAAAATTACTCTTTCACAGAGGGATAACTGAAGGTTGTGCAGAGGCTTTGGACTTGATAGGAGGATGATATATCACCTAGGCATCTTGGGAAGACTTTAGGAAAATATGTCATGACTATTGTAGAGAAGTTGTTAAGAAGGGAAGTGGTTATCATCCTAGTATGGGTAAGTCAACCACCAATGGAGTTTCAAGGACATAAATTACACACTTACTATCAGACTTCAAGAAATACATCATCAACAACATTTCTACCTAGTTGGATACAATGCAATCCAAGATTAAGCATGATAAGGAAGAGGTTGTTGTAAATTTATGATATATCATGCACATATGTGCTGACATTGATGTTTTTTCATTAATGTTGACATATCTCCTTATTTATGGCAATGTTCCTGGTTTGTTTAGTAACGAGTTTGGATTGGTATAGATTCTGTATTGCAAATCAAATGTTGTGAAGTTTTATATGGTTGAATAGATATCTATAGTTGTCCTATGTCAACTTATAGAGGTTTACATTATGATTTGAGGGAGTTTTAGGTAATTTATGAGATACTAGTTTTTCTGGTTATTCAGGAAGTGACAATATTGTATTTTTTTATTGGTGAGGATTGGTTATGCAATAGTTTTAGTTACCAACCTGGTGGTAATTTTAGGGCATGGATGTGTGTCCTTAGCTCAAATGGTTTATGATTTGGAAGTTGGAGAGCTATTCTTCTTAAGTGATAGAGATTAATGTTTGATGTTTCTATTGAATAGTGTAGAGATAGTTATGAATTCTGAGACAGAGTTGTTCATGTTATCATTGTGGCATTTCATGTTTCTTGGTGATATTTCTATATCGTGTCCTATTTGTATTGCTTGATCACATAGGGATATGTGATTATATTCAGTAGTTAAATCGTATGGCATGTTGATATTCTTATTTGTACTTGGCCAACTTGGTGGTGTAGCATGTTGCAAAGGACTGTGGCATGATTTTTGGATTTGGAGTGTGTTCATGGATGATGATCATTTGGGTCCTAGCTATGTCTTTGTTGACATGCCTTGGATCGCATTAATGTTTGTATTATATTCAATGTAATTTATTTTAATTAATTCCCTGGCTAACCTTGTGAGAATAAGTTAATGTAGTGTATTTAGAGATGTAATTAATTTTTTGTGTGAAGCATGATAGAAGTATGTGAGTGGATGTACCCATGTGTATTAGAGATTGTGTGAAGAGGTATGTGTAGAATCTATAATTTAGACATAGATTTTTTGTAATTCAGCAGATATGTATTGGAATATCAAAGATGTTATCAGTTAGTTCATAAATCAGTGGATTTTTCTCCATAGTGGATTGTAGTTCATTTGTGGTTATAGCCCTTGTTATAATATCAGGGTTGTTTCCCTTAGGTTTGTTTCCCTCTTTTGTGTTTGACCGGTGAGCTCTAGGTTGTAAGCCTAAATATGGGTGCATTCTCCTTTGTACCTTTAATAGGGTTATTGTGCTACTATATTATCTAGTGAGTTTTACCCCCATCCTAGTTTTTTCCTTAACCGATTTTTCACACTAAAATTTTGGTGTTATATGCATTCTTATGCTTTATGGTTCAATTATTTAATATTTATCATTCTAATATAAGTGTTAAAGTTAAGTGTTGGATAAGTTTTTGAGTTTTGGACACAACTGATTCACCCCCCTGTCTTAGTTGTGTGTGCTACCTTATTTCTAACAATTTGTATTAGAGCCAAGTCCTATTTTTGAAGCTTGACCACTTGAGGTGATTTGGGATGGCAGCCCTTAAGGAGAGTCTGAGATTTGAAGGAATAAATTATGATATATGGAAGGGTCAAATGATTACACATTTGAGATGCATTAGAGAAGATTATATTAGGAATAACAGTCCACCAACACACCTAAGAGGGGGGATGAATTAGTTGTGAGACAAAATATTAAAATTTATAAACCAAAACACTTAATCAAAATATCAACACAATGAATGCAAAATCATAACACAATAACTTTTTGTCGAGGAAACCTTGTTAAAGGTAAAACCTCAGTGAGAATTAGCACCCACAAATGATGTACTAAAAGTATAGTATCCCTGCTAAAATATTTAGCCATGTTAGGAGCTTATTAATTCATATAGTACATAGTCCTTGTTAAAGGAAAGACCCTTTTAGGAGTCAAGAGTAAAATGGTAGGCTCACTTCCAAGGCACATTGCCTAAAGAAGGTTAAATCCACCTCTGAAATATAATTGTATAGAAGATATACAATCCAATGAATTTTCTGCTAGCAACTATCTTTGCTTGATCAATTCTAATGAATCTCCTCAATCACAACCTCTTCTCTACATCCAACACATTTCACAAATACAATCTCGTAGCTTACATACATACACCACATTGTATTCTCCAAAAACAACTCTTCTTTATACCCTATTACAGTAATCAATTAGGTCGGCCAATTAAGACTTCCCCAATGAACAAATAATTAAATAGACCCTTCCTAAGATACACACAATACCTTACAAAAGTATACAATAGTTACAATACATCAAATATACTCTAGGATCCGAAATCCATGCTCATCATCTTCACAACATGTTACACATCTCCAGTTGACTCCAAATAGGTCTTCTCAAGACCACGTGCTCCAATTGACGTCACCACAAACACAAAAACTCTATAATCACAAGTAATATTATCCAATATCTCTTCTATCATGCCTTAAGATCACATATTACAAATCATGCTTGCATAAGAGTTATCTAAAAAATACAAAGACTAACTCTGTCATTGTCCACTATCACAGTCCAGTAACCAGTCATTACTAAAATAGTTGTAACTCAATCCATCTACAATATTAAGCCAACCAAACTTAGACATAAGGTAACAACTCATCCCTGTACATATTCATATCTTTGCATGCTCTGAAGAAACTGTACACTTCTTTCAGTTATCCATATATCATTGTTAACCAGTCTTTCTGCCTCCATCTAAAACATACGTTAACAATAATGAAAAATAATTAGAGTCAACACATATGACATAACTAATTCCAAAAATCTCCCCTTTTTGCATTGATGGAAAAATATGAGAAAATCCATCAACTCAAAAGTACTCATCTCAATGTAACTTTCTCAATATCCTCTTTACAATCTTCTCAAAATCTCTTCCCTAAAATAGTAGGAATTTTCACTGAATCTTGTTTATGTCTGAATGTTGACCTCTAATTCAGCCATAGACACAACATAGTCATTGCTTAAATGAATTAATTATGACAATGAATATGAATTATTCACTTCGCAATATCGCTTGAATCGACCTGTCGCCTCCTATTTAGGTGGGGTGTTTGAATTACTCTCAGAACGAGAGCCCAACAACCATAGACCAATCACTAAAATGGAGGATTTTCAAAGCTAAGCATACATGCAATTCAATTTAAACTAGAAATGAGATTGCAAATTAAGCTATGAACTTGAAAGAAATATGAGAATGCAGATTTAATCTAAAGCTTGAAAATGAAAGATGAGAATTAATCTAAGCATATAGTAAGGAAACTAGATTAAAATGAGGATGAAATATTATACTAATAAATGAAAATTACTCTAAATTGCAATGAGAAAATAGCTTAAGAAATATCAAAGTGAGACAGAAATTTGCTATAGTTTTAGTGCTCTAAAAAATTCCCTCCTCCAATGAGGAAAAAGAGGTTCATGATATAGAAGAGCCCGGACGAAGGATGAAGAGTTTCTTGGAAAGAAATAGCTGACTCTTCATCTCCATGGTGGAAGGTGAGACAAATTGGAGGAATTATTTAATTAATTAAATGAAATATTGCCACATGGGTGGCTTTTTCAAATTATTTGAATTAATAAATCCAAATGGGAGTATTTCATTTAAAGAACTAAATAACATTTAATTCCTTTGATGTGTATTAGCTAAAGGGGGTGGAATTAATTTAATTAAAGCACTAGGACTTTAGAATTAAATTAATTAATCATAAGGATTATTTAGCCAATAAATGTCAAATATTTAGGAATTAAATATAGTGTATGATTAATGCAAATTTAAGTTTTTTTTGCATTTGACACCAAGTCAAATAAAGTCAATTAGGAGACAGAATTGCCTAGTACAATAGGACTTTAATGATGTAGAAATTTGAAGAAAATGCACCAAAATTGATTAGAATTGCAAGGTGCCAATTTTGGGGTATTACATATTTCCCCTTTTTGAATTGATGTGCGAGTAGCGCATTCATTCAAAGAATAGTCTGATGTGACAAATGATGAGGTTTTCAAGATTATCTCCAGAACAGATCTTAACCCTCGGAAGTCGAGATTAGAGTGCCAAGACACCGATCAGATCAAGTTGCAGAACCATCTCCAGAATGAAACTTGATTCTTCAAAGCCTAAGTTAGATTGTGAAGCATCGGTTGGATTACCACTTTGAAGGAAGACTATCCCCAGAACGAGGCTCAATCTTTAGGAATCAGGGTTAGATTGCCCTAATACCCTTTGATTAAATGATAACTGATGTAGATTTAGGACTATCTCTAGAACGAAGTTTAGTCCTCTGAGACCAGGGTTAGATTGCCCAGATAACAGTCCAAAAGAGATTTTGAGAGCCATCTCCAGAATGAAGCTTGACTTTCAGGAATTAGGGTTAGATTGCCCCAATACCTAATGAGATTTTGAGAACCATCTCCAGAATGAAGCTTGATTCTTGAGGATTCAAGTTAGATTGCTTAGATACCTAAAAGATAGATGACAAGATGCAAGGCCCAAAGATGCCCCTAGTGAAAAGATGCCCCAAGCGATGAGGACTTTTGATTCAGATCAAACTAATTCAAGAATTGATTCGACAAGATTCAATGATGTAATCATCTTGCCCCCTAGGGAGTGAAATCAAAAGATGACACATCAAAAAGATGATTGATAGCAAAATGTTGCAAATATAGATAAAATCAAAGATTTAGAGGAACTCAGAATAGATTAAGGAAGTATTGAGAGGATGTAGAAGCGATTTGGAGTGATTTGGAGGTCCCATTGACCAAGTCTGACCATAGTTGACTATATTTGACTAGAGTTGACTTTGATGAAAACATTGAAGATCTCAAGAAAATGGTGACAGGATAAGATTCTGACAAGAGAACAACACTAGAAGGTCGACTGCACAAGCGTCCGATCCCAAGGGTCCCAAAAATTTAAAATGTGATTTTGAGCTATCTAGAGATGTTAGATTTCGATTATGATCCCGAAAATGGATTTAGAATAGTTGATTTAGCCAAGGGTGAAATTTTTGCGCAAAATTGAGAACTTCTGAAAATTAGGTCAAAAGCTATATAAGACCCGGAGGGGTCATTTTCAATTCATTAGTCACCTTTGTCTTTAGCGAATTTGAGAGCTTTGAGAGAGATGGAGAACGTGCCAGTGCATTTGCATCACTTTGAGTGCTCCCAACGACACAACTAGCCACCAGAGTATGATACACCTGTAAGTAGTCGATAAACCATCTTGCATTTCAAGTTTTAATTCTTTTTTAGGTCATTTAGGTAGATTTTAATGCTTTTAGGGCTTAGTTCATCCAATGTCATGCGAGGAAACAGTTTCCTCGCACCAGTCCAGGTCACCTCTCATGTGAGGAAATGGTTTCCTCGCGGGGATTAGGGCTTCTTCGCATGGTTGCAGTGTTTTAGAGTCTTTGTCCAATTTTTCATGAAATCAGCAAATTAGAGCATCCAAGAGTCATGTTTAGGATAGATGCATAGCCTCACTTATTATTATTGCTTTGAAAAACCATCATGATTGAGATACTGATCAAATGTCATCACTTGCATTGCAGGTTGACTTCCTAGACATTGCGTTCCGGTCCCACCACCCAGTCGTCGGGGAGTTAGTGCAGAGATTGGATGATGCTGAGGGTGCCCACATCGATGGATTGGGCCTAACTTATCTATGTGATTTTCCTGACATTTGGGTGAATCACAGACTACTAGGTGCATTGGTCAAGCATTTCCATTCGGAGACAAACACCTTCCACTTGCCTATGGGGGAGATGATTGTCACTCCCGAGGACATATAGAAGTTTCTAAGGATACCATTCCACGGTGCCCACACGGAGTATGAAATTCAGCTGAGAGCGGGCATACTGGCACTGAGGGCCATCTTTCAGGATGATTTAGTGATGGGTTGGGCCATCTCGTGGGATGAACTGATAGGCCAATATGGAGCCGGGCATGGATTAGCGGTTGTCTTAGCAGTATTCTTGAGTTGTTACCTAATGCTGGACAAAGGGAAGCATGGTTTAGAGTGTGGATGAGGACACACATTGGAGTGGATGCTGAAGTAGCCACCAATGCGATTTGGATGGGGTGAGTGCATGCTTGCATAGATGTACCATGAGATGCATGAGATCATGTATCAGAGTGCTCAGACCATGGCAGCAGATGTTTTCATCTTACAGATTTGGGCCTAGGAGCATCTCCCCGTATGCAGGCCAATCTTCCATGATACTCGGCAGCCTCTAGAGCCATACATATATAGGTACGCCAGACCTATGACCCAACTAGCACTGGGTAAGATAGAGTAGTGGCACGGGTAGTTGGATGACATGGTTGTAGTGATTTGGCGGCCATGGGTAGCGACTGAGATATGGGATGACACCAGGCAGGAGCTCCCGCACATGTTCTTCTCACATCCTCTAATCGGGTGGACCATCAGCATCATTGAGCACTTCCCGCTCACATGAGTCTTATGATAGTTTGGGAGACCACAACATGTCTCCCAGGAGTATTGTTCCTATGCTCGATTCATCGATGAGATGAAGAAGGGTTGGCAGTTGAGACTAGACTAGGGCAAGTGCATGATTGAGGCACATATACCACTAGCTCAATGGGATTATATGGCAGATGTGACCAATGCAAGGATGACACCTACATACAGGGATTATATCTTGGCACATCCATACCCTAGGTTCACAGATCTCATTGGTATGGTCCAGTGAGTACAATAGGTTGTTCATCAGTAGTAGGTTGCTCAGTAGTAGTAGCAGAGGGTATTGAGACCGAGGACTAGACAGACTCCCATTCCTCTGAGACAAATGGGGTCAGATGCAGGTGCTGGTGGTAGTGAGACCCAAGATAGGTCCACTAGGCAGAGGATAGGTGACACCTCTCAATAACTACCTCCTGATAAGGGGGCACAGGGTGATGATACAGACATGCAGGATCCACCCAGCGGGAGGGCAGGTGCCATAGTTACAAGAGGCTCTTCGAAAGAGTTGAGAGAGGATTAGACAGGTGCAGCGGGAGTGGGATTAATTCCACAGACAGGTCATCATGCAAGAGACCCGAGTAGCAAAGTGGGATTGAGATATCAGAGGGCTCCAGGAGGCACTAGCTAGGGCACAACTTGAGGCTAGATATGAGGCTGCACAGTCAGCCTATTATTATGCAGCATATGTTAGAGTAGTGCCATATTTAGTGGAGTAGGTCCCACCATTTTCAAAGTATGCTAGGGCATAGGCCATTCCATAGGGACCACCACCACATGCACCATCGCAGGCACTGCCACAGGGACCTCCACCTCTACCAGGGCAAAGTTATCTCTAGGACACATGATATATATTGATGTATTTGCCCCATTTTTGATATATTGTGCTCAAGTAGCACCATTCTTTTGATTGTACTGACATTGATCGATCGATATATATATATGAGCTCGACTTTTGATATCATTATACTTGTGTATATATTAATTTTATGTTGATGTTTATGAGATGTTTCCTATTGATTAGATGTATGGATTAGATATGAGATGCACATGATTACTTTATGTATATGCACATGTTTTATTTTATATATGAGTATGCAATGTGAAAT
Organism: Chamaecyparis obtusa; assembly: GCA_027943335.1. Lineage (NCBI taxonomy): Eukaryota > Viridiplantae > Streptophyta > Pinopsida > Cupressales > Cupressaceae > Chamaecyparis > Chamaecyparis obtusa. Next base: position 868,949 of record BSBK01003958.1, read on the forward strand.
ACAATGATAGATGGTAGATGAATAAATGCAATGTATGATTTGATTTATGCTTATAATGAATGCACATGTATATGAATATGTAGATATAGAATGTATGCACATGAGTTTCTGGATGCAATGAAAATGCAATGGATATGGTACTAAGCATCTCATGCAGGATGTCACAATACATGACAGGTACTAACCAAAAGAATGTTTGAAGATCGAGAGCGAGGATTAGACACTTGTGTAGCCAAGATGAACCTGGGACTGAAGATGAGAACCCTCAGTGAATGAATCTAAGAGAAGACAATAAAGAGAGCATCAAACCATCATCTCAATGCAAGCCTAGAATGAAAATGCAAGCCTAAGCTAAATGCAACCCTAGGACTTGTTTGTTGGACCCATTGTATTATCATCATAGAGTTTTTAGTAACAAATGCTTGTAAGATTTCATACAACCCCGACTGATATTACAATCATGAGAATATGAATATGAAATTAGTCTTAGATTTTTCAGAATAAGGTGTAAGGTTTAAGGCACAAGAAGCTAGAATGACCTAAACACCTATTCCTTTTGATTTAGCAAGTTAACACAAGCATCAAAGCATAGTTGCTAGAATGACCTGAATGTTTCTTGCATACAAACATGCCAGACACGCAAGAGTTTCTTCCTTTTACTAAATGAATGATAAGCATATCAAGGTGCTCACAGTGACCCTTACGTTCACTTTACAGGACGAGTGTTTGCAATTCCACTTGTAGCAAAAAGAAGTCACTCAAAAAAACAAGGAGAAGAACCAACCTCACCAAATTTTTCATATAAAAGGAGTCGAGATACACATGGCCATCCAACACTAGATGAAGGCTCTCATAGTGGACACTCCTCTTAGATAGATTTATTGGATCATTGGAACTAAACCAACAAACAAAAAGAAAGGAGAAGATAATGCCCCCAGTCTTCACTTCTCTCAGTCAAGAAATATGTCTTAGAGTTACTTGAGGAGGAATGATAAAGTGAAAGGAAAAAAACAAAAAAGAAAAGCTCAGCATGCTTCAGAGAGTTTCAAATCTAGTTTTCAGTTTTAGTTTCAGCGGATTGATGTCGGATCGGAAGTATATAGCGTGAGAAGTCTCAACAGGACAATGATAGTAGGCATATGCAGTGAGAACCATTGGTGACTGATGCAAGAGACAATCTCAAGGAGAAATTAGAGTACTAATGAAGTATCAGTAGGAAGACACAGTGAGAGCCAATGGTCACTAATACACAAGACCCTCAAGGAGAGAGATCTAAGAGCGAATGAAACATCAACAAGAAAACACAGTGAGAACCACTGGTGACTGATGTACAAAGGATCCTCAAGAAGAGAGATCTGAGCAGTAGCTAGGTATCAATAGGCAGACACAGTGAAAACCACTGGTGACTAATGCAAGGAAAATCCTCTAAAAATGATAGGATAATGCCCCCTAGACCAGGAAGGTGGCCCCAAGCATCACCAGTTTCAATCCATGTAGAGTCGAGAAAAATCTTGAAGATAACTAAGAGAAAGTGCATGAGTTAGCAAACTAAAGCAGGAAATGAACTAAATTAGGAAAGCAAGAAAGCAAACTAAAGTAGGAAAGTAAGAGCCAAGTAGTGCTACAATAGGTATAGCACTAGGAAAAAGAGGTGCCTATTTACCAGGTTTTCACCATCTTGGCAAAGATTCTATTTTTGTTACCATAACACCTATTTACCAAGTTTTCATCAATGGCACATTTTTTCTTTTTCAATTTTTTTGTACTTTTCTCATTTTTTATTTTGTTTTGTATTTTTCTCTTTTTCAATTTTTTTGAGTATTATCAAGGTGCCTATTTACCAGGTTTTCACTAGGATAATAAATACATCAAAGCACATGTTTACCTAAGTACTTGAACTTAGTCACACAGACCTATGTGGTCCTATGTCTGTACCTTCCCTAAATGGGTGTCTCTATTATGTAATTTTTATTGATGACTATTCTACAAGAACTTGGATCTACTTCCTCAAACAAAAGGAATCAATTGAAGTATTATCAAAATTCAAAGAATTCAAAGCTCTAGTTGAAAATCAATCTAGACATAAAATAAAAACTCTAAGATCAGACAATGGAGGTGAATACATCTCTGAAATTTTCAATGATTTTTGCATTACTGTTGGGATTAAGAGGGAGTTTTCTATACCATATAATCCTCAACATAATGGAGTTGCAAAACGTAAAAATAGATCAATTATTGAATCAGCCAGAGCAATGAAGCATGACCAAAATCTTCATACTTCTTTTTGGGCTGAAGCATCTAACACTGTAGTTTATATTCAAAATAGATGTCCTCACTCAATATTAGAAAACACCACTCCTAAAGAATTATTTTCGGGTATCAAACAAGATTTAGGTCATCTAAGAATATTTGGGTGTCCTGTTTATATTCATATTCCTAAAGAGAAAAGAAAAAAACTAGAACCATCTAGAAAGAAGGGAATACTCATTGGATACAGTGAAACAACCAAAGGCTACAGGATCTATGTTCCAGGTCAAAGAATAATTGAGATCAATAGATATGTTAAATTTGAAGAGGATAGTGCCTTCAATCTTTCTAAGAACATTGATGAACCATATACAGAACCTTCCATTGAATTTGATGAAGATCGCCCAGTAGAAAATGAGAGGGAGAATGATACTGAACCTCCTTCACCTACTATCTCAAATTTAGAGAATATTGAAAATGCTAACAACAAAAAGAGGCCACTCTGGGCTAGGAAAATGATAGAAGAGAATCATGTTGAACCCGATGAAGTAATCAGAGAAAGCAAGAAAATAAGAAACCGGTCATGTTATGTGGCACTATTAACTGAACTTATCAAAATAGAACCTTCAAATGTTGAAGAAGCCTTATCAAGCAAACCTTGGAAAGAAGAAATGATTGAAGAATATAATTCAATACTAAAAAATGATGTATGGGATGTTGTACCCAGACCTAAGAACAAATTAGTTGTTTCTTCTAAGTGGCTTTACAAAATCAAGCATGCACCTCACGACAGCATTGAAAAATACTAAGCCAGATTTGTAGCACGCGGGTTCTCACAGAAGGAAGGTATCGATTATGAAGAAACTTTTGCTCTAGTTGCTAGGTGCACATTTGTTAGGACTATCTTGGCAATTGGAGCATCTAAAGGATGGAAAGTTCATCAAATGGATGTTAAAACAACATTCTTGAATGGTGAAATTGAAGAAGAAGTTTATATTGAGAAACCAAATGGGTTCATCACTCATGACAGAAATTCCCACATGTGTAAGCTAAAGAAAGCACTATATGGTCTTAAACAGACTCCCAGGGCATGGTATGAAAGAATATACAGCTATCTAACAAAGTTAGGGTATTCTAAAAATGAAGCTGATCCTAACTTATACTTCAAAATAGATGGCGCTGACATGATTATTCTTGTGTTATATGTTGATGATTTGTTGATAATAGGTGAAGAACATCTTATAAACAAATGCAAACAAGAACTAACAATAGAGTTTGATATGGAAGATCTAGGTCTTCTCCACTACTTCCTAGGACTAGAAGTCTGGCAAAAGGGGAACTACATTTTCCTAAATCAAGGAAAATATACTATTGATATTTTGACAAAAATTGGAATGATAGATTGTAAACTAGTTACTACTCCTATGGAAGTCAACCTACATAAGCTAAATAATGATATGATTGAGTCTAAATCTACTGACCCTTCTTACTATAGGCAAATCATTGGATCTTTAATGTACTTGGTGAATACTCATCTTGATATATGTTATGCTACTAATACCTTAAGTCAGTTCATGTGTACACCAAAGAAGATACATCTAATGGCAGCCAAACATATCTTAAGATATCTAAGATGTACAGTTGGTATAGGACTCAGATATGATAAAGTCAAAATCAATCTTCATGGATATTCAGATTCTGATAGGGCGGGCAACTCTACTGAACGTAAAAGTAGTACTGGATGTTGCTTCAATCTTGGATCTGGGATGATTTCTTGGTTCAACAGAAAACAATCCTCAGTTGCATTAAGATCTACTGAAGTAGAATAAATAGCCTCCTCCATGGGAGCCAGACAAGCTATATGGTTATGAAAATTACTAGTTGATTTGTTTAAGAAGCCTCTAAAGCCAACTATCATTAACTGCGATAATCGGAGTTGTATCAAACTTTCAACTAATCCAATTTTTCACAATTGATCTAAGCATATTGAAATACCTTATCATTACATTAGAGATATGGTAGATCGAGGTGTTATCAAACTGGAGTACATAAGTACAAATGAGAAAATGTCAGATGTTTTTACCAAGCCTCTTGCCAAAGTGAAATTGGAATACTTTAGAGGAAAACTTGGTATGATTAAATTGTAATATTGAATATTGAATTTAAATTTCAATTTATATGTGTTTATGCTTCTATGGTTGTTTAGTTGCATTAGATATGTAATGAAAGGTGACGATCTTTCATGGACATATATATTTAGAAGGTAATCCTTGTAAGGTGACGATCTTGCAAATGATAGGCCTGTTATTATGACAGTTTTGTTCCGGATATGCCAGAAGTCATTGACAATGAATGCATTATGATTACTCTAGATATTATTTTGGACAATTAGAGATCATAATATATGTTATGATAGTGTTCATAACATGGTGATTGTAGTTATTTGACAAGTCACTATTTAAGAGTGTTAAAGTCAGATAATGTGTTGTGTATAGATATCCTTAATACTAATATCTCATAAAGTTATTGTCACTTCTCCCTTGCTAAGAGGGAGTGTTGATGTATAGCATCAGTCAAAGTGATACTGCTCGCATTTGAATTCATGATTTACATGAACATTGTTTTATGCATTATATTATTGATAAGAATAAGAGACTATTGTGTTATCGAGGCTCTTGAATATATTTGTTACTACCGTCGATTGAAAGAAAAGTAATTGTATTTGTTATGCACCGATCAGTTATCAGTTATGCCCACATAGGGATATGACCCTACATGGCCTTTGGCAACGTAGAACCATGTCTCTACACGGACATAACTCTATACATATATAACATAGAGCAATCATGGAGGACTGATATCAATCACAAGGCATATACTGTCCCAACGATCGCTCTCTCTCCAACAAAACAAAGACAGTCAAACTGTTATATCAGTAAGTAAATCTGAATCTACACAGCATGCAATAATAGTTTATATCTCTATCAAAGATACTTCATTTACACTTTGACTCTGATTTCCTTTTAGGCATATCCTTCATCTTTTTATTCCTATGCCTTTTTCCCATAGTATTCTACTATCAAGATCAAACCAAAGTTGTTAGACATGAAAGAAAGTAATGCAGTTTGAACCAACATAAATAGCTCAATGCTATGAACAAAAACTTTCAAAAGACCAAAATCAATCCCTAGGATAGACCTATATGCAAGGACCCTACACTCTGATACCACTTATTGTAAGTGGATTCAGTTTGAGAGGGGGGTGTATTAGAGTGGAGTTTTTTATAAATTTTTGCTTGAAACACAATATAAGGTGACCTTGACAATGCATGAAATATGTTGATGCAAAAGGGCACAAAACTTATTCTAAGATTACTATGCATACAAATAACATTAACTCCTCAAATTGACAATGAGACATATATACTGACAAAAGGCATAAATTTATCAAAGCATGTAAATGATCATTAAAATAAATAATGAATGACATTAGATTTACTTTGTTATTTTAAACATTACTGAGACATGATTTGTAATTTGAAACACATGAACACTTATAGACAGAACCACAGTAATGTTTTCAAATAGAGGGACAAATGAGCCAAAGGAGATCATCACATAAGACATGTATTTGTTGAGTGGTAAACTCTCTTGGCATAGAAAAACCACTCCAAACTTGTATCCTTTTATTAATTCAAAGAGCACCAACTCAATACATATAAGTTTAGCAGCACCAACTACAAGGAGCACCAACCGAGCTATTTCTCAATGGATCAAATATGTCTAAAAACTAATAACTTTACAATTGCATTCTAGATTTTCAGTTACAAAGTTACTAGTTGATGAGTTATACAAGAACTATATTCAATGTTTTCAAATTTAAGATACTATTCACTCAGTATAACAAATATCTATTTCAAAAAAAAATATTTTCAACTCTATTTTACAACAAATGATAATCTCACTGTATGCCCAAAGTCTCAGTGTATGAATTTATCTCTATATCTTTTCACCATTTTCTTCTCCTACATATATACCCATGCATATTTATTTTTCATTATTGAGAAAATAATTATGTATGTATATTTATATCTACAGAAGAAATTTTTAATTAAAAAGAATAACTTTACGTAAATATTTTATTCAGTCTTAGTGAAAAAAATTACCTTCAAATGGTTATCCTCGAAGTAGTGTACCTAACCCTAGCAAGGGTTAAAAATATTTTCCATTCTGTAAAACTATCTTCAAGGAATACCCACAAGTTAGGGTATCTTAACTCTAAAAGAGTTTAAAGGATATTTACAAAAATAAACTTTGTTCTATAAGATCAATAGGAATAACCCTTGAGTTATCAAAAAAAATATTTCCCATTTCAGCAAACTTTATGTTATGATTCTGTTCAATCATTTACGCAAAATGAGAGCATAGGTAAAAACATTTTTAGTTGTTCAACTTTTAACAAAAATGGGTAATTGATACCAAAAACAACTCTAACTGAAACTTTTGTTGAAAAATAAATGAAGCAACTAAAATATTGAAGTGAAAAGAGTCTTACTATACAACTGATTTTCCTTGCACTAGAATATATCATTTTTTTTTAAGAACAAAAATACCTGTAGAAGTGAAGAAGTAAAAACATGTTTGTCCCTTGAAATTTGTATAAGAATCCCACAAATCTCGACCATCAAACCACCAAATTAAACTACTTTACAGGTAGATCATCACAGTAAAATAAAAACATGAAGAAATCAACTGCAAAACCTCACTATAACCATTTTCCAATAAACCATGGTAGTAGTTTGTAGGGTTTCCACAAACCATTTCAAAACATAACAAATGTGACCTATTTCCTTTCGTATGTCTTCACGAAACTTTGCAAAATATAATAACCACTTCAAGTTTTCCAAGTGTTTGCAAACTTAGCACCAAATAATTTTGTTTGGAATCCATATCTTTGAAAATATATTCGAAAAGGGCATGCGACATGGTAAGCATGATGACTCTAGCAGCTGTCTAGTGCTTGATTAACAGTTAATACCATTCACCTTAATACACTCGACAACATTATAATGTGTTGTTTAATCAATGTCGATAAGCACAAAGTATTATACATTTATTTTTTGAGATTATAACATGTTGTGAAGTGACCTAATAGCTTTAAGTAAAGGTAAAGTGGCTATGTCGACTAAGTGCTTGGTCAACACGTTAAATGTCAACAATTTATGATATCCATGTTATAATCAAATATGTAAGCATATTCACATGTGTTTTAGTAATATTAATCTAAACTTAATCAAATTGATATCAACCAAATGAATACATCTCATGTGTCATATATCAACTGATCATCTAAATACCAATATCCCAATGATGCCAACTGAATCAATGTCAAATGTAATAGGAGCAAAACTTATGAGCCCATATTCCTGTTACCACTGGACTTGTGAGAAATATAAGTATGTAGGAAGGACCTGATCACCTGTACCTGTGCCACTGATATGTAGGAATGTAACCCCGTTACACTTAACTAAAGAACTAGTAATTCTGCACACAAATTGAATATCATCAATATCAATTGAAATCAAATGTCTGAATAAGCTATCAAGATGAATACAATAATCAATGTGACCCATTCAAATATGAATGATGACAATGCCAATGGATACCTTTTTGTCATTAGGGACAAACACAAAAGGCAATAGCAGTAACTTGTGAAACAATATGGCTTAGAAGACTTCTTGAGAATCTTCTACATTCACAACTTGATCTAACAATTATATATCGTGATAATCAAGGTGCATTGAAAATGTCTAAGAATTGAGTGTTTCATGCTCACACAAAGCATATTGAAGTAGACCATCACTTTATTCTTGAACATGTTCTTAATAAGGAAATTGAACTAGTTTATATACTAACCAATGAACATCTTGCAAATATTTTTACTAATCCTTTAAAAAAGGATAATTTTGTATATTTTTGAGAAGGTATTGGTGTTAAATGTTCATCACTTGTAAATGGGTATGCTAACTTTTATACGAGGCCCCCATCATCTACTTGAATTGTGTAATAAAAACAAAACGAAGAAACTGGGAGGTGTTAAAAACTTGTTTTCTTGAATTTAAGTTTCGGTATAGCTTATTAGCATTGGCACCTCTCTGCCAGTCATTGCAGATGCGAATATGGGACTACAACAGAATATAATTGAAAGTGTTTTTTTGGGAGATATTGTAGTTGTATGTTTCCTGATATATATTATACATATATATGTCGAAAATGGAAGCACAAAAAAGGGCACATGCATTGCTTAACCGACTGCTTCAAAGAAATGTTATGATTATAGAATATGATGTTATGATTACAGAATATGTAAAGGTAGAGAAGGTTTTAGAAACTTTTTTAAAATAATGTGGTTGTTTTGCACTGTTGGTAACGGTCTTTTCTTGAACCGTTGAGCACCAAATGATTCGAAGGCAAATGTAATGAGCAGTGAAGAGGAAACGGTAGAGTGAAGGGCAGGAGACAGCAACGCGCAAATGAAAATGGAAGAGGCAACAAGTAATAATTTTCATGTAGATCCTAAAAATAGACAAACCAAAATGTTGACAGATGTCGACAAGTAATAATTTTTAAGTAGATCCTAAAAATAGGGCAAATTCTATCTGAGCCTTCTTTAAAACGAGAAACGTACCGGCTAATTCGATTCATTAGGAGTTTCCTCTCTTCCATCTTATAACTAAGACAAGCAGTAGAAGAAACGGATAGTTGGGTGGATCGTCAAGGTTTAACGTTTATAGATCTACTTTATTACGACTGAGTTGATTAAGGTGCTCACAGTTTTTTGCTAGTATGCTCCTTCGATTTTCGGGGGGGGTCTGTTTTGGTCATGAGATGTTACGGATAAAGTTGTTTTTTCTTTTTCCCTTATTTCGTGTTAGAATTTCTGCAACTAATCAGACCAAGAAGCATTATAAATCAGTCTTAGTATCTGCTTTCAATTGCAACTTGGGTAAAGATCATACCGGGTAAATTTCTAATTGATTTGTTAACCATCTCTGTTTCGTAGATTTTGTTTGGAACTGATATCGGTAATGGCGGCTGTTGCATTACTTCTGATCAACAAAATGGCTCCAATGTGTCTAAAAATGGGATACCGCTAAGAAAATTGGGGTTGTATATAAATTTTTTTATCATGGCCTGCTGGAGAAAGATATTGGATGTAGGATTAGAAGATCCGAGAACCATGGAATAATGGATCCCAAATACATACAAGAGAAAGTTGGGCCGCCGCTGCCGCTGTTGGTGGTTTCTCTTGTATGTCTTTGGGATCTTCTGCTCCCACATCCAATATCTTTAATCAATTTGGGCACAGGAGCTCGAGATAATGCAATTTGGCCACTGATGACAGTAGCTGTCGTTCTGCAATTTTCTAGAGATATGAATTAATTTACAATTGAACCCCTTTTCACTAGAATCTTATGATTAATTACGAATGCTCTGTTATTTACTGATGTTCTGTTTTACAATACTCGAAAAAACAATTCAGGGGCTATCATGAGAAAAGGATTAAACAGAGGGATTGGAACCATGGTGGCTGGGTCTCTAGCCTTTCTTGTTTGTTTATTCTCTGTTCATCATAGGTGATCAATCGTTACTTTTTGTGGGATCTTGAAACTTTTTTTCCTGGATTCTTTTTAACTAACCATTGAATTCATCTTGCAGGCGCAGCTGCCACATATGCTCACTTCTTCCCTTTTATCAAGATCAAATTTGACAACGGAGTTGTGATATTCAATGATTTTCCCAATCGGTAATCTTGTTGAATGTAGTAAGAGTTTTGGCTGAGCATGCAAGGCAACTTACAGATCCTTCAATGCAAACTTCATTACCTTCATCGACTCCCAATCGCATCCTCTCATCCAGTGTCGGCCAGGGATGAGGAAAATTACTGGGAGAGTGTCGAACAGCATCGAACAGATGAAAAGATGCGTTTGGGAGTCGATGATGAAAGAACTGTAACTTGCACAGAAGGATCTGCAAGTTGCCTTGCATGCTCAGTCAAAATCATTGGGAATGAAAGTAGAGAAGCAGTTGATGAAGATTTGATAAGAAAATGTCGGGAAGGCGGTGAGAAGATTGATGTCATGGCATGGAGAAAGTGGTAAGACAGAGGCACAGAACAACTCGCTACAATGGGGAGTTTGAAGCTTTAAACATAACATTTCCTCCTTCTTATACCTAGAGCTTGAGAAGAACACCAGAAATATATATACCGAGCAACAATGCTGATTGATTTTTTTTCTGAAGTTTATACTCCCTTCCTGCATTGATGTCATCTGTCTACGATTTTCAGAGAGACTGACAACAGTCAAAGAGAAGTGTTCTAATATTGTTAGCTTTAGCTCTGTGTTATTTCTTACTCTGGAACGATTTTATTTAGTGCTATTGCTCGTAAATATGTTGCTTGAATCTATTTATACAATTTTAAGTGTTATTCTTCGTTTGGGGAAGTCTTCTGGAGAAATAATTGTTTCAACAGAATTTGTTTTGAAACTCCCTTGCATTGAGTCTTCCAATTGTCTATCTAGCAATCAAACTGTATCAGTGGTTATACTTTTTTACATTTAATAATTACTTAAAAATAAAAATAGATGCATATTGAATGGTTATACTTTTCCTGTACTTATTAATTAATTGAAAACAAATAATAATTGTATACTGATTTTTAATTAATTAATAAATAGAGAAAAAGTATTGTCAACTATAAATTTTGATCATTTGATTAGGTTAACTTTTATTTTTTGGATTATGTAAATGATGGTGTTTTTTGAATTCCATTTCCTTTTTCTCTAGATCGGTTCTATGGATTTAAATGTAATTGTTGGAGTGCATTTAACAACTAGGGTCATTGGGCAACACATAATATATGAGACAAATAAAAGTGGAGTATCAATTATAAAATGGTAAACACAATCAAAGAAATTTCAAATATCTACTTTGTGATTGCATTATCAATTTTTTTAATCTTATTAGCATTTTTATTACTATTTATTACCCTTTGTTGTTATACATTTCCTCTCAAGATTGTGCTTCATTGTGTTGAACATTACTTTTGTCCATCCTAATTTTAAATTTCCTTGAGGGTTTCATTTTGAAATTTGATATATCACGTTTTTTTAAATTGAATACTAAATTATATTCAACCTCATTTTTATATCTCACATTTTGATATCACCCTATTAATGTCATCACCTGCTCAAGATCTCAATCTTTCTTTGAAGAGTGCACATCTTAAGTACATTGTACCTACACACTCTAATAATATTGTGATTATATCAAATAACCATTTTAAGAATAATATACATGATTATTATAATGTTGTCTATGTAGATCAACATTTTTTCTATAAAAGAGACTTTTTCTTTAAAGCTATTTCTTATAGTTCTATACAACTAGTAGGTACAATTTATATCATGTTTATTGATAAACTACATGGATTAGAATGCTTAAAAGTTTTTGTTAGGGTTACTCTATATACAATCTTATAATTTAGAGCGTCCACATATCATCCTAGTTCATTTATATACCTACTTCTTCTATTGTTCCATCTCACATCCCATAGTGTTTATCCTTCATTAATATTTATTCATCTCTATAATCCACCTCCTTATTAAATCCCTCATGTTTTTCTAACATCCCACATAATATTGTACACTTTGATTCCCATATCGCTCACTATTAGTAGCCTATAATATCCAATGCTCCTCTTACTTATTTTAGTATTATTCCTACCCACTACTTAATTCTAAACAATGACTATTACTTATCTTGTTCCTCCATCTATGTCCGCGCACCTCATTATATTTATTCATCCATACCTATTTTCTATTCCACTACCTCTTACATTCCTAATACCAAACATAGCCTAGACATATAATCTATAGCATCCTAGTAAACCCCAACATTTTCTTGTCAACATTCCTTCATCTACTCTAGGTGTACTAATTAAAAAATAGCTCAAATAGAATTATTTTTTTAAAAAAAAATAAGAGATAATGGACAAGAAAATAATGAATTGCAAGATGTTATTCAATGAAGACCATTATAAATATGAGTTTCTCTAATGTAAAAAAAATTGGTTGTTGACTTAAAAAAGGTTTTTTTTTTCATTCTTTGTATAGGAGCACCTAAGCATGCTTTAAGGAATCAACCACATTGTTTTTTATAGATAAAAGCAGCAAGAGGGTGCTGGCCCGAGTTACAAAGGGACTAGAGGTGCATTAACAACATATTAATGGCACTAGTCATAAACATTTCAAAAACAATTTAACAACAGAAAAAACTAGGTCTAATCTGCCTCTATCAAAAACAAACACCACAATACTTTTCAAAAAGATTAAACCAAAGTATCTGAAGTGAATAGTAGCAATTAAAATAACAGTTATAAGCCACGCAGGGCTATACCAAGGACTAGGTAAAATAAGCTTAAAACCGGAATTAACCGCATTGTTATTATTTGTAATGGTTGAAGTTTATTTATAGTGAGTTTGGGAAGGTTTAGTTCTGCATAGATATCTTTGTAGTTAGATGTCTTTGTGTTTAATGTACATCTCATTGTGAACATACTTCTTGTTTCTAGAGCCAAATTTTCTTTTTGTGTTTCCCATAACACAAGCATCACAAAAAGTACTTTTGTGTAATGATGGTTAGAGAATCATATACTATATTTTGTTTGAAATTTTTATTTAGTGACTCAAGGTTAATATGGAAAAAAATTTCTTTCCACTAATTTCTTCAAGCAGAGACTAAGGGTTTGGTGGATCTTTTCCTTAAATAAATACAAGTCTCCTTTCATATATCCATCAATTACTAATTTTCTCTCACTATCAATGAATTTACATTTCTTTTTTCTTTTTTTTCCTTTTTAGATATATTTCATATTCATGGCATCAATGCTTGCAAACTTGAAAATGGTGAGAGGCAAGAATAGAGAAAAGAGTGGTAGGTTTTATAGCTTATCTTTTGAAGCTGGAGAGGAGGACTAGGAGGATGTGGATGGTGATAGGGCTTTGGGGTAGTTTTGTGGGAGGTCCTTGGTGCCTTTAGTGCTTTACCCTATTTTTCTATGGAGATTCTTCTCTCTCTACCTTTGGTGAGGTTTTATGAGGATGTTGGGTAGCTTTCTTCCTTCTTTCCATTCATATTTGATCTCTTGATGATTGCTAGACTTTCTTGGGCTTCTGTGGGTTGGGTGATGAGCTCATTTAATTACTCATTCTTGTTATATGTTTTTATGTTTTTAGAACTTCCTTAAGAAACTCTTAGACTATGATAATGTTTTCATACCTTTTTTTGATGTCTTATGATGACTTTTGGATAACTTTCTTAGACTACCGATTATGCTCATAAACCTATCTTTTATGCTCTTTTGTTTGAAAGAATTAATTTAATGAATGAACTTTACTACTATGTTAGATATTCGTGATAATTGTGCATGTTAATGAATAGATTTTTTATCTGAAGCGGTATGTATATACCTTTGTTTTTGTTCAATCTAATGATGTCATGTATAAAACAAGTCAGTAGTCAAAAGAACTTGCAAGAAAGAAGGTTTGAACAAGCAGTCAGTTGTAGACAGAGTCCAACCAAAGAAGAATTCAAAAATTACCCTTAAACAGTCATAAAGAATAGTGATGGAACCTTCATGACATTCATAATGAAAAGTTGATTTAGGGAGTAAATTATTATGATATATTTTATGTAACAAGAAACAGACTTGATTCTTTCTACTTTCAAGAATAACTTCCTTATTCATGTTGTAGTAAATCAACACACTTCCTATTAGCATGGAAGTGGGTTAATTGGTGGATAAGGTTAGTTATAAATTTTTCCTTATAAATAAGGTATAGATACTCCTTTAGTAGAGTTAATTAGTTGAGTGAGGACACAACTATTGTATCCTTCAATTTTTAGGTTTATAGAGAAAGTAGTTTTTATTTTTGTAGCATGTAACAATAGTTATTAAAATAAAATGATATTTTGAGTTTATAGAAGATCCTTGACTTTACAGGAAACTCACTAAGGGGGCCCACTTAGTGGGTGTTCTAACTGTAGTTGATTAGCAATTATTTTGCATGCAATAGTTAGTCAATGTTTGAAGGTTAATTGTTCCTACAACCACTAGGAAATACTTCCTATGACTATTCTTATAGCAAAAATGGCAGAGTAGTTCCTGCTAGTTGCCAATACACTTCACTTCTATTTCTCAATTAAATTTAGTTCAAATGATAGTTGTTATGGGTATTTTCAATTATTTCCTTCCAAGCACTTTACTTTCAATATTACTTCCTTTTTAGTTGTAGAAGCATGGCCAAAAATTGGAATCCTAGTGCATATATTTTGCAAACCCATTTCAAGTAATACGTCCCTGGATTGACATAAAATAAATATTTGAGATGAATAATATAGCTAGTTGGCATGGATGTCTAATTCTCGAGTTAAGGTTTTATAGCCTAGTTATTAATCCATTGAAAGAGACCAACATTTTTAGAACTGTTGTTGAGGATGGTGTCTAACTAAGAACTCCTTTGCAGTCATTTGAAGTAGTCACTTGTTTGGAGTAGTGAAATGGTTTGCTTCAATCAAAGCTTTTGATTTGATAAGTTAAGCACGACTATTTTTATTGAGTTAACACTTCATGCATAAACAAAGAAGAAGAGAAGCCTTAGGGAGATTCCTTCCCAATGATCCTTATCATGGTAATCAACTAGGTAAGATCTATGTGCACAAAAAGAAAGAAGAAGAAAACCTGTATGTTGATAATACTGCCAAATTTAGTCATTTTATCTTCCTCTTCCTCAGAAGAACTAGTTAACCAAAATCCCTTTATTGACATATTTTCCAATCTAAATATTCCTCCACTTGTGGGCCCATTTTATCAGAACCAAGTTGTTAATCCACTGGCTTTGGTAGTTTATCAATTAAGGATTCAGCTAAGGATGGAAAGACATAATCAACCAACTTTTGAATTCCCCATTAGTGACAAAAATGATACTAATAACCTCAAGAATATCCTTGCCCCAGAAGATAGATATTTATGGTCTAGGAACAAAAGACCCAGATACGTTCTTATATCAATTTAAACTCCTCTATAGAAACTATGACTATACCTATGATGATCATAAGTTTAAGTTATTTCCTACCACTTTGAAGGAATCTTCATTGAGATGGTTCATGGGTTTAGGAAGGAACATTGTTACTACTTGGGATTAAATGAGAGAAATATTCCTCTTAAAGTATAAGAAATATTGCAAGGGAAGTGATTTGAGGGAGGATGACATATTCAAAATGTACTGAAAAGAAGATGAGAGTTTGGAAGACTATTTCAAGGTTCATGTCTAGTTTGCATAAGTCTCCACACTATCAACTTATTAAAGAATATCAAAATTTACTCTTCCACAAAGGGATAACTGAAGGTTGTGTGGAGGATTTGGACTTGATGGGAGGAGGATATATCACCTAGGCCTCTTGGGAAGACATTAGGAAAATATGTCACAACTATTGTAGAGAAGTTGTTAAGAAGGGAAGTGGTTATCATCCTAGCATGGGTAAGTCAACCACCAATGGAGTTTCAAGGACATAAATTACACACTTACTCTTAGACTTCAAGAAATACATCATCAACAACATTTCTACCTAGTTGGATACAATGCAATCCAAGAATAAGAATGAGGAGGTAGATTTTTTTGGAGATTTATGATACATCATGCATATATATATATATATATATATATATATATATATATATATATATATATATGCTGAAATTAATGTTTTTTCATTTATGTCAACATATCTCTTTATTTCTGACAATGTTCCTGGTTTATCTAGTAAAGAGTTTGGATTGGTATGCATTTTGTATTACAAATCAGATGTTGTGAAGTTGTAGATGATTGAATAGATATCTGTAGTTGTCCTATGTCAACTTATAGAGGTTTTCATTGTGATTTGAGTGAGTTTTAGGTGATTTATTGGAGACTAGTTTTTCTAGTTATTTCAGGAAGTGACAGTGTTGTAGTTTTTTTATTGGTGAGGATTGGTTATGCAATATTATTGGTTACTAACATGGTGGTAAGCTTAGGACATGTATGTGTGTCCTTAGCTTGAATGGTTCATGATTTGGATTTCAGAGAGCTATTCTTCTTAAGTGACATAGATTAATATTTGGTGTTCCTGTTGAATAGTGTAGAGATAGTTATGAATTCTAAGATAGAGTTGTTCATGTTATCATTGTGGAATTTCATGTTTCTTGGTGATATTTCTATATCATGTTCTATTTGTATTTCTAGATCACATAGGGGTATGTGATCAGATTCAATAGTTTTCATATGGAATATTGATATTCTTATTTGTACTTGGCCAACTTGGTGGTGTAGCATGTTGCAAAGGACTGTGGCATGATTTTTGGATTTGGAGAGTGTTCAGGGATGATGATTTGGGTCCTATCTATGTCTTTTTTGACATGTATTGGATCATCACATTAATGTTTGTATTATATTCAATGTAATTTCTTTTAATTAAGTCCCTGACTAACCTTGTGAGAATAAGTTAACGTAGTGAATTTAAAGATGTAATCAATTTTATGTGTGAAGCATGATAGAAGTATGTGAGTGGATGTATGCATGTGTATTAGAGATTGTGTGAAGATGTATGCATAGAATCTATAATTCAGACATATTTTTTGTAATTCATTAGAGATGTATTGGAATATCAAAGATGTTATCAGTCAATTCATAAATTAGTGGATTTTTCTCCACGGTGGATTGTAGTTCATTTATGGTTGTAGACCTTGTTGTAATATCAGGGTTTTTTCCCTTAGATGTGTTCCCTCTTTTTTATTTGAGTGGTGACCTCCAGGCTATAAGCCTAAATGTAGGTGCATT
Organism: Chamaecyparis obtusa; assembly: GCA_027943335.1. NCBI lineage: Eukaryota > Viridiplantae > Streptophyta > Pinopsida > Cupressales > Cupressaceae > Chamaecyparis > Chamaecyparis obtusa. The sequence goes on from BSBK01003958.1 coordinate 886,134, forward strand.
CTCCTTTGTAACTTTAATAGGGTTATTGTGCTACTATATTAGCTAGTGGGTTTTACCACCACCCTATTTTTTCCCTTAACCGAGTTTCCACACAAAAAAATTGGTGTTATGCGTTCTTATGCTTTATGGTTCAATGATTTAATATAGATCATTCTAATCTAAGTGTTAAGGTTAAGTGTTGGATTTTTTTTGAGTTTTGGACACAACTGATTCACCCCCCTCCCCCCCCCCCCTCTTAGTTATGTGTGTTGTCTTGTTTCTAACAATTGGTATTAGAGACAAGTCCTATTTTTGAAGCTTGGCCACTTGAGGTGATCTGGGATGGCAGCCCTTAAGGAGAGTCTGAGATTTGAAGGAATAAATTATGCTATATGGAAGGGTAAGATTATTACACATTTGAGATTCAGTGGAGAAGATTATATTAGGAATACCAGTCCACCAACACAACTGAGAAGGGGGGTGAATTAGTTGTGAGATAGAATATAAAACTTTAAACTTTATAAACCAGAACACATAATCAAAATATCAACAGAATGAATGCAAGACCATAACACAATAGTTTTTTGTCAAGGAAACCTTGCTAAAGGTAAGTCCCTAGTTGGAGTTAGCACCCACAAATGATGTACTGAAAGTATAGTATTCTTGTAAAAATATTTAGCCATGTTAGGAGCTTATTAATGCATATAGTACATAGTCTAGGCTGGGGAAAAGCACAAAGTTGTGTCACGTTTCAGGACAACTTATCAGCACAGTTGAATTTGAGTATTTCTAACTAAAATTATTTTTTGTCAAACATATGGTCTAGCTAGATTCATTCTAGCTAAGTTAGATAAGTTCTTCAACTTTTCCAATTAGAAATATCTATTAAATGCATGTTTTATACCAATTACTAAAGAAATAAAATTATTTCAGAAAAGTGATGTTTCAATAACTCCTACTCTTTTTAATGATATTTTTTTACAAATATAAAAATACTCTTTTTTAGAGCACAGAGTCAAGATTATCATCATATAATATTTATAGTATTTTAATTAGATCTAATATATTATAATTTCAAAATACTGCAAGTAGGTATTTTAACATTCAAGAACAAGTTGCTTCAAAAATAGAAAAAAATAGTAAAGCTTATAAAAAAATTTGAAATTTTATATTTAACACTAAAGGAGAGAATTCACTTCAAGAATGTATAATTTTTTTTTGAATGGTATAGATTTGATAGGGGAAATTTGGTGGGAGATGAAAACTGTCGATTTCAGGTATGTTTGAATTTGAGTAGTTATAACGGAGAATATATACATTGAAAACTAATTTTTCTTCTTTTGTACACTAGCTATACATTTCATCTATAACATATTTTGAAATCAAAGGAAAGAAAGATTATTTTCACATACTTTTTTGGTGGGAACAAGACCATCACTTTTTAGCATTTGTCAGCAAGTAAAAAATGGACTTTAAAAATTAAAAAACTATGTGAATTCTTGTTCAAAAAAAATTTAAAAAATTATACGCATAAACTTCATCCACTTTTACACATTTCATTAGTTTACATCAACTCCAAATTCTAAACATAAATGCCATTTTTTATGTCATTAAAGTTAAAACATTTGTGTGTTGTTGACCCTTTTATTAAAGGACAAACCCTGTTAGGAGTCAAGAGAAAAATGGTAGGCTCAGTTCCCAGGCACACTACCTAAAGAAGGTTAAATCCACCTTCAGGACTCACTGTCTGAAATACAATTGTATAGAAGATATACAATCCAATGAACTATCTGTTGGCAACTGGCTTTTCTTGATTAGTTCCAATGAAGCTCCTCAATCACAAACTTTTATCTACATCCAATAGACTTCACAAATACAATCTCGTAGCTTACATACATACACCACACTTTATTCTCCAAAAACAACTCTTCTTTATACCCTATTACAATAATCAATTAGGTCGGTCAATTAAGAGTTCCTCAATGAACAAATAATTAAATAGACCCTTGCTAAGATATGCACAGTACCTTACACAAGTATACAGTATTTAAAATACATCAAATACACTCTAGGATCTAAAATCCATACTTTCCATCTTCACAACACATTACACATCTCTAGACGGCTCCAAATAGGTCTTTGCAAGACCACACGCTTCAACTAACGTCACCACAAACAAAGAAACTCCATAATCACAAATAATATTCTCGAATATGACTTCTATCATGCCTTAAGTTCACATGTTACAAATCATGCTCGCATAAGAGTTATCTCAAAAATATAGAGACTAACTCTGTCACTGGCTACTATCATAGTCCAGTAACCATTCTTTACTAAAATAACTATAACTTACTCCATCTGCAATATTAAGCTAAGTGAGCTTAGGCATAAGGTCACAACTCATCCTTGTATATATTCATATCTTTGCAGGCTCTGAAACAACTGTACAATAGTCATATAGTTCTGTCATTCATCCATATATCACTGTTAACCAGTCTATATGCCTTCATCTGAAACATAAGTTGGTCCAACAATGACAAAAAATCAGATTCAACACATATTATACAAAAAAATACAACAATATCCTCCTTTTTCATTGATGGCAACATATGAGAAAATCCATCAACTCAAAAGTACTCATCTCAATACAACTTTCTCAATATCCTCTTTACAATCTTCTCAATATCCTCAACACAATATTCTCAAAATATCTCCCCTAAAATAGTAGGGATTTTCACTAAATATCTCCCCCTTTGACATCAATGGAAAATGGTGTCATCATCCAATCTCTAATTATCTCATCTCAAGTGCAAAATCACCCAAATGTACTATGTTCTATTCATGCAATCACTCCTCCTAAGGAGTAGATCCAAGCATCAATTCTAGAAGTCATATAGCTATAAAAACCACTGGACTGATGCATCCTTGCATCAATTAATTCTCACAAGGAGGGACTCTCACCCCTAGAATACCTATGAGATATTCCAAGGTATCTTTTGGCAAAGGTTTTGTAAATATGTCTGTTATCTATTCCTTTGTGCTAATATAATCCAATCTGATCTCTTTCTCTTCTACCTTATCTCTTAATAAATGATACTTTATTGATATATGCTTTTTTTTAGAATGCATAATTGGATTCTTTGACATATTCACTGTGCTAGTTTTATTACAGTGTATAACAACAGGTTCTTCAAAAATTGTTCCAATGTCTTTCATCATCTGCTTCATCCAAACAATTTGAGTGCAATTCATAGTAGTAGCAATATATTATGATTCAGCAGTAGACTGATCTATACAATCATGCTTCTTACTTAGCCATGAAACTGACTTTTCCCAAGGAAAAATGCACCTCCACTAGTACTTTTTCTTTCATCCACACTTCTTGCCCAATCAATGTTAGTATAAGCATGTAACATAAAATCATCATATTTTTCATACCATAGTCCATACTCAATTGTTCCCTTCAAGTATTTGAATATCCTTTTTACAGCAGCAAGGTGAGTTTCTTTATGATTTTCTTGATATCTCGCTAAAATTCCAATAGCATTAGCTATGTCAAGTATAGTATGGGTTAGATATTATAGGCCTCCTATCATTGATCTATACTTTGTCTAAAAAATACTTGTACATTCATCAGTATTAGTAAGTTTATAACTAGTAACCATGGGTTTTCTAACAGGTTTAAAATCTTCCATTCCAAATTTATTTAACATCTCTTTAAGATACTTTGATTGAGAAATGAAAATTTCATCTTTGTTCTGATTAATTTGTAAGCCAGGGAAAAAAAATCATTTCACCTATCATTGACATCTCAAATTCATTTTCCATTTCCTTAGAGAACTTCTTACTCATCTCATCATTTCCTCCAAAATTAATGTCATCCACAAATACTTCAAGTATTATAATTCCTTCTTTACTAGTTCTTAAATATAAATTACTATCAACATTACCTTTTCTGAAACCAATACTCGGTAGATACTTATCCAATCTCACATACCATGCTCTAGGTGCTTATTTTAGTCCATACAATGCCTTCTTCATTTTACATATCCTATCCTCCCTCTCTATCAAATGAAATCCATCAAGTTGCTCAATGTAAACTTCTTCCTCAAGATCAACATTCAGAAATGCAGATTTAACATCCATCTGATATACTTTAAAGTCTTTATGTACAACATAAGAAAGAAATAGTCTTACTTCCTCCAACCTAGCAATAGGAGAAATTTTTTATTCAAATTCTATGCCTTCTTCTTGAGAGTATCCTTTACAAACAAGTCTTTCTTTATTTCTTAGAACTATCCCTTCTTCATTCATATTATTTCTGAAAACCCATTTAGTTCCAATCACATTCTTGTCTTTAGGTCTAGAAAATAATTCCCAAGTATTGTTTTTCTTTATCTGATCCAATTCTTCCTACATTTCTTTAGTCCAAGATTCATCCTTACAAGCTTCATTAGTAGTTTTAGGTTCAACTTGAGAGATAAAAAAAATTCATTCCTTAACCTACACCTTATCAACATTCCTTTATTAGCATCACTAGTGATTTTATTTTCAAGGCAGTTCTTTTTAACATACCTCGGTGTCTTCTGAATATTAGTAGAGTGATTCAAACATATTTTCATCTCATGATCAACTTCAAAAGGTCCTTCTTGATTTGTAAAAACTTCTCTATTATATTAATTCTGACTGTAATCATAAACTCTTTCCCGAATCTAAAACTTCTCATAAATTCTCACATTAGCATTTTAAATCATCTTTCTCAATCTTAGATTAAAATAGTTATAAGCCTTTCTCTTAGTAGAATAAGCAAGAAATATCCCTTCATCACTTCTAGCATCAAATTTTCCTATGTCATCATCTCTTTTGACATAGCATTTACTACCGAATATTCTAAAATATTTCACACTAGGAGTATGATTAAACCATAATTCATAAGGAGTCTTACTTGTACCTTGTCTAATTTGAATTATGTTCAAAGTATAAAAAACAACACCAACATCTTCTCTCCAATGAATATGTGACACATTCCCTTCCAACAACATAGTTATAGTAGCATCTAAAATTGTTTTGTTTCTTCTCTCTGCAATCCCATTTTGTTGCGGAGTCCTAGGAGATGATGTTTGTCTATATATGCTATGCTCTTCGTAGTATTTATTATACATATTTGAAGTAAATTCTCCACCTCTATCTGATCTCAAACATTTTATCTTTAAACTAGATTCATTCTCAACTTTTTCTTTAAAAATCTTAAACTTGTCAAAATACTTAGACTTTTCTCTAAGAAATGCAACCCACATCATCGTAAATAAATCATAAAATTTTTTTATTAAATAACTCTCACCATAATAAGATCTTGTTCTTGTAGGTCCACATAGATCTGTATGCACCAGATATAACTTCCCTTTAGCTGAGTAAGATTTGATTTGAAGACTACTTTTAGTTTGTTTCCCATTAAACATTCTCTACACATGGTGTTAGATGGTTTTACAATCTTCGGTAGGTCTCTGACATCATTTTTCATACTTTCCTTCACAATATTATCACAATTCACATGACAAAATCTTATGTGCCATAACCAACTATCATCAATCTTCGCAAAAAAAAAAGAAGCCTCAGATGTGTTCAGCTCAAATACATTACCTCTTGATTTAGTACCAGTTGCAATCAAATCTCCTGACTTGCTTTTGATAGAACATATCCAATTAATGAACTTGAGTTGATAACCCTTGTCTACAAGCTGTCCAAAACTCAAAAAATTATGCTTCAGTCCATCAACAAGTAGTACATCATTGGTATTAGTCTTACCATCCAAAGAAATCAATCCTACTCCAATGATAAACTTAGGAATATTATCACCAAATCTAACTATATCACCATCATACTTTGTTAGCTTAACAAACTTATTTTTATCACCAATCATATGATGTGAACAACCAATATCTATGATCCATTTGATTTATTCTCAACATGTGAAACTAGGGATTTTTATTCATGAATACGTTCATAATCTTTAATGGCAATAAATCCAATCTCATCATAGTCTGTTTCATCATCATCAGAAAAACTTCTACTAGCATAGTAACATTCATTATTCTTTGAGTAATTAGGTCTTTGAAACTTAGGTTTGTGCTTAGGAACCCTTGTAGGACATATAGATTCTAAATGACCAATCTTATTACATGAAAAACATTTCAACGGTAGCTTTCCTTCAAACTTATCTTTACCTCTCTTTTCTCTTCTTGCGATCAAGGCCACAGTCTCATCTAACTTAAATTTTCTTCTTCTTGTATATTTTCCCATTCATCAACATAATCACCAAGCTCTTCTCGCACATCATTTCTACTATTTCTTGCTAGACTTGATAAAGTCCTTTTTTCATTATACAAAGTCACCTTAAATTTTGATTTAGGCTTAGGTAATGAATCTCCAAGTTCTGCGGCCTCAAAGGTAGTTAACTTAGCAATCAACATCTCTCTGTTAAAGTTTTTTGTCAAAGGTATGATCTCCTCTATCGCTTGCACTCTAGTCTTATACATAGGTGTTAAAGATATAAGAATATTTATGCTCACTTCCTCTTCACTATATGTGCCTCCATATTTTTATTGTAAATCTTTAAGAGATTTGAGATGATTCTAAAAAAGGAACCGAAGAACATAAAGTGGGTAGATTCAATGAATCTGACCTAACCCTAAGATCTACGAATGAGATTGAGTGGGAAAAGATGAGTTAACCTAATTGAGGAAAATATAAGGGAACCTAAACATTGTGATATGTATGTACATGGTGAATAGAGAATGTTGGAAGAGAAAAGTTTTATTGACTGAATAAGCAAAAAAGGCTGAAGGAGAAGTGTGGTGATTTCTTGAAGAAAAGTTTCGAGCAGATAAGAGATGGAAATGACAAAGTTTCAAAGTCAGTAAACAAGCATTAGTGTACGGAATCAGATTTGATATTTGCAAAGTGAGTTGTATATTTTTCAGATAATACTGCTGCTACTTTCTAACCATTGTAACAGTAAAAATCTTTTTAACAAAGGTTGACCTAACAGTCATATGTTAAATCCTTTGAACAAGGTTGCATTCTAATGGAGTGTATGTAAGTCCTATGACTAGGCTCACTTTTAACAGGGTGATTGAAATCCTTTAACCGAGTCACATTTGACAGTGTGTATTGTAACCTTTGACAGGGTTGGCTTTTTACCGAGCTCACTTCAGAAGAGTGAAAATAATAGTAGCATGTTACAAAGTGGTTTTTCCCAAATTGGGTTTCCACTATAAAACCTGGTGTTTATACTTGTGTTAATGTTTAGATCTGAACATTACTGTGTTTTACAAGTTAAGTTATAGCTAGGTAGTGGACCGCATTGTTAGATGTTTCTATTATTGAATCAGTGATGACCAAGTTTGTTTTGGTTTTGGATCTGATTTAAGGATAATTTTATGAGATTGTTTTATACATCAGGACCTGAGAACAACTGATTCACCCCCCCTCTCTATTTTTCTAAATCATATTAACAATTGGTATCAGAGCTAAGTTGCTTATTATTAGTGTGGACAGATATCAAGTTTAAAGGGGCTTGAAGCAAATGATCAGGATGTATAAGAAGGAGGTACCGAAGCTGAACAAAGAAAATTTCCCTGCATGGCAAAGCTTGATGAAGCTACATCTGGTCGGTATTGGTGACTCTATAAAATACTACATTGAGAACAACTATGTCTCACCTATTGCACCTTTGACTACCGAAGAGATGAGAGCCAAGCAAGAACATAATCAAGCAATGCTAGAAATTGCATTTGCCCTAAGCTATCCAGAATTTGAGGACATTAAGGACTACACAACTACAAAGGATATGTGGGACACTCTTGCAAGGATCTATGGTGGTGACTTGAATGTGCTGAAAGAAAAGGCCGAGAGTCTTAGAGGTAAGTTTGATGAAATGAGAATGCAAGAAGGAGAAAACATTTCACAATATTGTAGTAGAATAAAAGAAGTTGTGAATGCTATTAGAGGAGCTAATGGGACTATTTATGATGAAACTATAATTGGGAAAGTATTAAGAACCATGTGTCTTATATATGCTATTAAGATCTCTGCTATTCAAGAATCTAGATGTAACTCTACTAATGTGCTTACTTTGGAAAGTTTGGCTGGTAAGCTAACTACTTTTGAACTCTCTAATTATGATAATTTCACTGTTGGAAGCATTGAAAATGTTGAATCTGCTTTTAAGTCATAGCTAGTTCTGAACAAGCCAAAGAAAGAAAAAGAAAGATACATCAGTGGAAGTGAAAGTGAAAGTGATAGTGAAAGTGACAGTGACACTTCTAATGAAGACCTAGAAGATCTAGAAGCTCTTATGGCTAGAAGACTGAGAAGGGGAAAAGGAAAGTATAAAGGTAAACTCCCTATTATATGTTTTGCATGTAATAAATGTGTGCTAAAATTTTGTCACACTTCTATGAATCCTTACATGCAAGAAAACTCAAGAATGAGCCCTCACAAATCGATCCATAGCTCCCTAGGCATGGAGTGCAAGGGTTTTTAAGAATGCTCTCAGCTAGAGCTATTAAGCCTATAACCTTGCTAGTAAACCATGCAATGGGAGATTCAAGGAAGACAAGGGAAAGAATGCCAATATCTCCAATGAAGCCAAATGTATGCAATGCAAAGCAAATCTATATGACAATGCAAGTTAATCTATTGCATAAAAGGAAATCTAAGCTAAGAATGAAGCTATGAAAATGCAAATACTATGCATGAAAATGAAATCTAACTATGAAGAAAGAAAGCCATGATGATGCAAGAATGAAGACAAGAAGATAGAGTGTTGATGAAGATCCAAGATGAATGCCAACAATGCTCCAAATTTTCAAACCCTAAATGCAAGAATATCTCTAAAAGCTCCAAGATGACCTAGAAAACCTGTAGCATAACAATAGCATAAAAATTTGTGTGTGCAAATGAGGAAGAGAGCTCTTCTTTTATAGGAGGTGAAAAATCAATGGACCATGGAGATTAAGAGGCAAAAGATTTAATCAACGATGGAGAAAAAAAGAAGCTTGATCCTTGTACACAAATATCCTCCAATAGAAAAATTAGAAGCATTTACTTTATGTTGAGCATTTACTTTATGTCCATGTGAGACAAAAAGTGTTTTTCTTTTATTTTTTATTTTATTTTTCTTTATAAATAAGAATTAAATGCTTTATTTGTGCAACTTAGGATAAGAAGAAAAGTGGGGCTTTTTATTTGATAAAAGGGGAGGAAATGTTCCTTTTAATAAATAAATACTTAGGATAAGATGGTTAGCCCATAGAAAATAATCAAATAAATGATAGGACTAGGATTTGATCAAGAACAAGCAATTGATGATTTAGCAAATGGGGGCTAATAGTCTAGGTGACCATTTTTAGGTGTATACATTTGCCCCTCTTTGACTAATGTGTGATCGATCTGGGAATACATGTAGTCAAAGAATAGATCAACCAAGAAGGCAAGCAGACAGCCAAGAAAGAAAGAAATAGCAATTTTGACAGATGTGAGATCAATTTGGGATCACATGCAGTCAAAGAATAAAACAGCCAAGAAGGCAAGAGATAGCCAACAAGGCAAGCAGATAGCCAAGAAGGCAAGCAAATAGCGATCTGACTCCAAAGAATGAAGTGTAGAGAGATAGAAAATCCTGCATGGTCAGCCTGGTAGTGACAGTACTGAACACTTAGGAAAGAGATAACCAATAAGATATGATGTGTCTACCCCCTCGGGATCAAAAGTGAATTCTAGGTAGAGGGAAAGTAGAAGCAAGAGAGACATGATCAAATCACTAGAAATCATAATCGAAGAAAGAGAATAGAATAACCATCAAGCAGTGAAGATATGCCCCACACATGGGACACGGGGCATGAACCTATCAATCCCTCAACCCGTAAACACCATGGAAGAGGAATGGAACTTGGGATATGAAAGTGAATGAAAGACTAGAAATTTTGAAAGAGATGGGGATGGAGAGATGAAGAATGCCCTAGTGAAGATCGAAGGATCAGGCCTCAAAAGCTCATCCAACTGTGTAGAAGAAGAGAAAGGTGATTTGGGTGATCAAAGTTTTCAGTTTGGATCCCGAAATGAAAGGAAAAGGATGTGATATGAAAGACAAGAAGTGAAAGACATGATCGGGAAGAAGAAAAAGGTGAGCGCAGTTGATTAACAAGTCCACAAAAGATAAAGGAGAGCTCTCTCCATATGCAAGATGCAAAACTAACTAACATGAACTTAAGAATGCAAGCTACATGAAAAGTGGTTTACTTGCAAGGTCACAAAGCCAATAGACATCTAATATTCATCATTGAGCATTATTGGTAGCGTCACAAGATCATACAATACACACTAGCATAACTATGTGGATCTGAATATGATCTATATTAGATAGAAATTTGGGAATCCCACCTAAGCATCAAAGACATGCAGGTCAAAATGACTAGTGCAGTGAGATTACCTAAGTTTGATATAGCAAGATTATGCTCGCATCAAGACACAAGAAAGTCAAGATGACTATAAGAATGCACTTGCAAAATAGTCAAGGATAATACCTTGTAGGTCCATAACCAAAATAAATGCTCATGACAGTGAGGACCAACAAAATATACCCACAAGCAGATAAAGAAATAAAACATGTTCTCATACCCTCAGTCTTCTAGCTATGCATCATCGAAAACTTCTCAGGGAGAGACCACTTAGCAAAAAAATCATCATAGATAGCACGCAAAGAAATAAATTCAAAAAAATCTCAGCGAGACAAGTGCGTGTGTGTAGGTCATAGAGTCAAACTTTGAGTATCACATCTGCCAGTGAGAAATATTGCATCATCTAGAATACGGGTAGGACATCTGATAAGTGTTGAGAAACACTCGACACGAGGGTAGTGTTGAAAAACAAAGTTGGGGTGGTGTTGAAAAACACCGTTTACAAGGTGCCTAAGAAACCCAGATGCACAAAGAGACCCAAGATAAGCTGAAAACAACGGATGCCCCCTAGACTAAGACAAGAGTCAATTCTAGGCTAAGAGAGGCAAAGAGAGAAGTGGAGAGAAGGAGCGCCACGCAAGACTGATAGACATAGGTGCAAAGGGTCTCAAGCAGCGCCTGCTTCCAGGTTTTCACCACTTGATAGATTTTTTTGCAATTTTTTTAGGACTTTTTATAATTTTTTTGTATTTTTGCTACCAAGGAGCCTGTTTCCAAGTTTTCACCAAGGCACTTTTTCAAAAAAAAATTTGATGTTTTGAATTTTTTGGTGAGACATCAAAGCACCTATTGCTAGGTTTTCACTAGGATGCTCATTTTTTCATTACTTTTTATGATTTTTAGGATTTTTTCAGCATCATATATGAATTTTTTTGGTATTTTTTTAGGATCATAAAATATGTACAAAGGATGCCCCAGACAGAAATGGGCATCAAGAATCTTCTTCCTCTGATGTAGAGAACTGATAGGCCCTAGGCCCAAATGCTACAACTATGATGATAGGAGGTCTCAACCAGTTCGACCAATAATAACTAGCCCTAAGCAATGTCTAAGCTAGCGAAGGATCATTAGAATGTGATCCACATATGCCATCGTAGATTTCAGTTAGCACTTTTTCTGACTCCTCTATTTCTAGACACTTAAGGAGAGTTCTGTCTAGACCCTTCCTATACAAGTCACTAGAGACAAAGGCAAAGTGTAAGGGATGGTGGAAGGAATGGCGTGGTGGATTTGCAAGAGGAATATGAGGTGGAAGATATGAAAAGATGGTAGGATTGTAAGATTTGTGAGCAGGATAGCGTAATTCATCCACCAAGAACTTGAAGTGAAATTTATGCTTTTTCATTTGTAAGATGGATGTTGAAGTAACCAAGGCATTACCAACTTTGTTCTTAGCTCTAGGAATGGGTTGAAGTGTAACAGATATGAGATCACGCTTGAAGTAGTGCATCATTTTTTTGTAGAGAATCAGCTTGTCATCTTTTATTTGATAATCAATATTTTTGAGTAGATTTTTATTTTTACTTTTCTTAGGTTTGGATACCGCCACAATGTGGTTTTCACCATCCGACCATTGCTCTTTTCTTTTGACTTGATGACTGTGATGTTTGATTGCTGATTCAATCTTTTTTGTGGCTAGTTCACTGGTGGAAGAAGTAACAGGTGTTGATGCAAGATGAAATGAAGTGACTGGTTCAATAGCATTTATGCGAGGGGTGTCATCTCTAATAACAAGAGAGGTTGAGCCTATAGGGTAAGCTCCAAAAGTAGCTAGATCTAGACTTGTCATAGAAGAACCAGTGTGGTCCACTAAGGCAATACGAGGAACAAACTCATCAGACCCCACACAAGACCCATCAACCACGTCGGGATGGTTACTACAAGAATGAACCATATCAACATCCATATCATCAGTAGATATACACTTTTCTCCCCAAAGAAGTGAAGTAGAGGGAAGATCATCTCCCATGTGAGCCATAGTGTGTATTGGTGACTCATCTGTATCTGTGTCTGAATTACTGAGCATGGGAGTATTTCGGGCATCTTCTCTATAGATCCACTCGTGAACAACTTGTTCTTCTCTTTCGGCTTCAAGGATCACCATAGCAGAAGTGGAAGGTTTCCCATATGACCTAGGAGAAATAGGTATAGAAGCAAAGGAATCCAGTTTATATTCACCCATACCAAGGCTCATCATCTTAAATGATTTCTTAGTAGCAACTAGAGACTTACTAGGATCATCAGTAGGTTCATTGTGAGGAACAAATTTTTCAGTAGCAGCAAGAGCATTAATAGCAATAGTATGGTCTCCAGGAATCACAATTTCAGTGCCATTGTATGGAAATTTGACGCACTGATGATAAGTGGAAGGAACAGCCTGCATGTCATGGATCCAAGGATGACCCAAAAGAATGTTATATGCGAGTGGAATGTCCAATACTTGGAAGTTAATATCTTTTGTGATAGGGCCCAATCAGACAGGCAACGTGACAAGACCTTTGGAAGATCTTTCCACTTCATCATAAGCTTTTATGGTAATCTTCTTCTTAGAATCCACAGCAAATTCTGACAAACCCAACTGTTGTATGACATTGAAAGAAACAATATTTAACCCTGTACCATTGTCTATCAGGACTCGGCGGACTCGGGTATTGTAGACTAGAACGTCAATGTGTAAAGCTAGATTATGCAGGTGAGCAATAGATATGTCATCTTCTGCAGAAAAGGAGAGAGATAGTGGAGATGAAATGTGGTTGACCATAGCCTGAAATTGATCTGGATCAATGTCATTAGGAACACATGTTGTATGTAGAGCCTTATCAAGAATCTCTCTATGTGAAGGGGATAACCGAAGCAACTCAAGGATTGATATCTGAGCCGGTGTCTTGTGCAAATGTTGGACAAGATCATAGCTAGGGGTGGCTGAAGGAGCTGCTTGTTTGGAAGGTAAAGCTTGTTTGGGATTTTGTGTAGTTTTAAGGACAATCTTGGCTTGCCCCCTAGTAATAGCATTCAATGTCTCACTTTGGGAAGATGAACTATCACGTGTTTGCAATATCAACTTTGGCTTACCATGATTGGCTTTATTATCATCTTGAGACCTCATCATTAGAATGCTCTCAATGGGCTCTACCATGTTGATCACAGGTGTATTAGAAGGATACGTGTAATTGATCTTAGCATCATGATTCTTCTTATGTGCTTGAGAGGTTTCCCCCTTATCATGCTTAGGTAGAGGATCTTTGAAAGCTGTGTGATCAGAATTTTTAGTTAAGCCATCAGTGGAGATTGTGTCATTCTCAATAAGATCCTGAATATCATCCTTAAGCCTAAAACAATTGTCTTTTGGATGTCCCTTGTTTCTATGATAATGGCAGTAATGATCCTCTCTCCACCAATCAGGCTTATTTATCAGATCCCAGTTACCAGGTTTATCAGGAAGCGTAAGATATCCATTGTCAACCAAAGTCTTGAGGATTACATCGTAAGGTTCTGCCAACTTGGTATAGACTCGCTTTCGAAATGACTTCTTAGGCTTATCTACATATTGAGGTTTAGGAGCACTGTGAGCGTTGGCAGCTTCTTGTTGTTTTGCTGCATAGATAGCATTGGAAAGATTGAAAGTAGGCTCTTTAACTTTAGGAGCATCAACAACCCCATCATTAACAACATACTTGTTCTTATTCCAAGGTTTGTTCTTGTCTTTACCATTGCCTTTAGCATCTTTATTAATAACAATATCCCCTTTTCTTATAGCTAAATCCTCAATCTGATATGCACTTTCAACCATGTCATGGAAGGAGGAGAACAGTTGCTTCCTTAGATCATAAAATAGCTCAGGCACAAGTGTGTTGATGAAAATGTCAATCTTTTCTCTTTCGGGTAGCTGACAAGGATATCGAGAATACAATGACCTCCAATGTTGTAAGTAAGTTGCAAATGGCTCACCTTGATGTTGTCTTAGATTACCAAGATCTATCACAGTGACAGGTTGTTGGATGTTGTAAGAGTACTGCAGGGTAAATCGCTGAGCCAACTCATCAAAAGTCTTAAGAGGTGGTGTCAATTTCGCAAACCATTCTAAAGCTTGGCCTCTTAAGCTTCAAGGGAATAAGCGTAGAAGATATGTGTCTTCTTGAAGAAAGTCCATACTAAGAGCATAAAAATGACGCACATGGTCATGAGGGTCACCATTTCCATCATACTTGTCATATTTAGGAACCTCAATATCCTTAGGAAACAGGACCATGTATAGATCTTTATCAAAAGGAAGAGCACAAATTGATTCTACAAAAGAGACCTTTGGAGGCTCTCTTTCTAATGCCATTTGGTTAAGGCGTTGATTTGTCCGACGTAATTCTTCTTGAAGAACTTCCAACTCAGTTGGTACTCTTTGTTGGACAATTTATCTGACACCATAGCCAGGAGGAAGCTTGTATCCTCTAGAAGTCATATATTGAAAGTACTGATCGCCATTACGCTCTAAAAGCTTATGCATCATTCATTGAGAGACCACATCTTGTTCAAATCTCATAAGATCCTCACTAAAAATCTCATCATCAACCTCTGCCTCATGTTGAGAGGGAGGAGGTCTAGGAGGTGAAGAAGGCATACCAAAAGTGGGTCTTGGAGGAGATCTTGGTGGCGTGTTGTTGCCATTGTTGCCATTGAAAAGAGATCTATGCTCATGATTACTAGTCTCAGGTTGCTCATGAAATGTCCCTCTATAAGCCATGTGCCTAGCAGCATCCATCCTTTGTTGATTGTGTTATTTTTCTAAGTGTGCTTGGTTATCCTTACGCTCAAAGTGTTCTTGCAAGAGTTGAAATTTTTCTTGTTCTGTCAAAGTGAGTGAGACACTATCTGTATTTTTGGGGGTCTTGAATGCGGAAAAGAGGAAACCTCCTTTGTACCACAGGGTAGCCTTAGAATCCTTAGATTGGTTAGAACTAGAACTATTGTTGCTAATGGGTGCTTGTGAGCATCTAGTTGGAGAAGGTAACTATGTATAATTGAACGGAGGATGACTCTCCTACTCAAATTGAGACCGAGTTGTAATCAGCATGAAAAGAGATGTTGGTTGACTAATAGAATGAGACAAAGTTTCTCAGATTTGAGATAAGAAAAGCTAATAAAGATCACTTGTCAAAGTAGAACAATAGAGAGATGGCTCATCAAAAATTCTCAAGCACTTACAGCAATCAATTGACTAAAGCCGAGCAGCGAGCAAGAAGCTCAATAAGCAAGTAGCTAGAGAGGTAACCATGATGTGACAAGTGATCAAGAGTAGCATTCGTTAAGCTCAAATCCAATAGTTTTAGCTCATTTGTTTCAGTCTAGAACAAGTCTAAGCATGTAGATAATAGACCAGCTTCAAGTAAGAATAGAAAAAGACACTCTACGACCAGTTAAAATGCAAGTTTAGCAGCTCCAGATTGCAATAGCAACAAGACAGCAAAAAGGTTTTGGGTGACACTGTTGCAGAGTCATACGACTCTATGACCAATGAACATCAAAATCTTAGTTTTGAAGCGTTTTAAAAGATCAAGTATATCAATAGATTTTTATCATGGATCAAGCACATAAGACAGCAATCAAGGAGTTCAAGCAAGCAGTTGTCTTCAAACAATGAGCAAGGGGCAAAGCAACCTTGCACATGAACAAGAATAGTGACTTAGTATATCTACTCCTTAAAGATTCTACTTGTGTATGTTCTTGAAAATGTTTTAGTAGGCACTTAGAACACAACAACACCTTATCAAGCTATCTACAAGGATATACATAGCTTTGCTAAAGAGAGTCATCAATATATGTAAGGTACGTGAGGCCCAAATCTGTAGATGAGAAGAATCCAAAATCACACAGCCGGGGGGAGACGGTAACCCAAATCTCCTCCTTCACTTCTCAAAGGTATAAAGTTATTTGAGGCTTAGCCAAGAGTGATATCAAACTCAATTCCCAAGAGAGGTGTCTTTTGATTCACCACCCGCTATTTATACTCTGCCGAAACACAGGAGTTAAGGTTGTCCCTTGAGGTGATGTGTCCCCAAGCAGGCCTTCTAGAAATAAAAACTAAGTAATTCACTATCAAAAGTATTTAGAGCACTAAAGGTGGAACACTTAACTCTTCAAGTAAATTCAAAGTGAGTCCAAAAGTGGGACACTTAACCCTTCAAGTGAATGCGAAGTGAGTCCAAAAGTGGAACATTTAACTCTTCAAGAGAATGTGAAGCGAGTCCAAAAGTGGAACATTTAACTCTTCACACCAACTCAAAGTGAGTCCAAAAGTAGAACATTTAACTCCTCACATCAACTCAAAGTGAGCCCAAAAGTGGAACATTTAACTCCTCACATCAACTCAAAGTGAGTCCACACCTTAGAAAACAAGTGAGTTCCAAAAAGCACAAAAGGGTTGCCTAGTGGAGCAATTAACGCTTCTTTCCTGTAGACCCCTCCCCTTTAATGTAGCGCTGATCTTGAAACTACGGGGTGGAAATGAGGGGCCGACGGATTAGTGAGTCCAATAACCCAAGATATCAATCTAGATCAATCACAAGTAATCTAAAGTTGCTTACCAATACTACTCACAAATGACAAAGGGTTGAATCAATAGAATATTTAACTTTCCAAGCAAACATAGAGTGAGTCCACAAAGTGGTGCATTTAACTCCCTATGTAAACAAAGAATGAATCCATGCCCTCAATCACTCAATGAGATATTTGATATTGAAACCAAGAATTACTTAAGGTTTAAACACAAACATTCACTTACACAAACTTGTATGAAAGCAAATCTATGTTCATTCATTTCCCATTAAGAGCATCAATTGAAATGTGTTTTATGAAAGCATGTAAACACTCAAGCCAAACATATGAGGGATTCAATTTTAATCCCAAGATCCAAATGTTGTAGAGTTGTAACAAAATACCTCAAGTCCAATGCAACGCGCTTAGTAGATTTCACCCTTTTTTTTGTTTGTTTTAAGCATTTTTCATGAAAGCAAGTCATGCACCTTCAAATGAACAAGACAAGAAAATAAGCAAACAAGATATGCAATGTATATCCAACTTATGAAAACCCTAGGGTTAGATCTGAAAATCAATTGTTAGGAGCAATGATAACCAGAAAATAATCCAAATGATAACTCATATCATGCATTGAACAATGAAAAATAAGTGCATACCCATCACAAAATTTTATTTTTTTTGCATTTGACCTAGTCAACAAGATCTAATTTTTACCACATGAATTTAGACCCTAAACCCAAAATGCAGAAAAAAGAACTCTGTCAAAAAATAGAGAGCTTTCCAAAAATGTAAAAATTTTAGAAAAATCTCTTCATTTGTGCCCTAGAGACCCATTTTACTAAAATAGACTAGTTTTAATAAATTGACCAAATGATCTATGATATGATTTTTAAATTAAAAACATAGTGAATGGACCCCCTATATAATTTTAAGACCTTTCCAGAAATGTAAAAATTTCCAAAAAATACACTGATTTGCGCTAGAAATTGATTTTTTATGAAAAATAAAGAAAAAATCATAAAAAATAAAAATTAGCTCTAAAAAATCTGAAAATTGTTTTGGAGCCTCTCTGATATGTCACCAACCTAAAAAAAAAATTTCAGACCAAAATACCAAGCCATTTAGAAGATATGATCAAATCTTTCAAATCTAGGGTTTTTCATCTCCAAACAAATCTGCACAAGAGTTAGCTTCAAAAATAATAAAAAACCAGCATGTAAAAGTGGGTTGCCCCACGGTGGGCACCAAAAATATGTGCTAAAATGTTTTCACACTTCTATGAATCCTTACATACAAAAAAACTCAAGAATGAGCCCTCACAAATCGATCCATAGCTCCCTAGGCATGGAGTGCAAGGGTTTTTAAGAATGCTCTCAGCTAGAGCTATTAAGCCTATAACCTTGCTAGTAAACCATGCAATGGGAGATTCAAGGAAGACAAGGGAAATAATTCCAATATCTCCAATGAAGCCAAATGTATGCAATGCAAAGCAAATCTATATGACAATGCAAGTTAATCTATTGCATAAAAGGAAATCTAAGCTAAGAATGAAGCTATGAAAATGCAAATACTATGCATAAAAATGAAATCTAACTATGAAGAAAGAAAGTCATGATGATGCAAGAATGAAGACAAGAAGATAGAGTGTTGATGAAGATCCAAGATGAATGCCAACAATGCTCCAAATCTTCAAACCCTAGATGCAAGAATATCTCCAAGATGACCTAGAAAACCTGTAGCATAACAATAGCATAAAAATTTGTGTGTGCAAATGAGGAAGAGAGCTCTTCTTTTATAGGAGGTGAAAAATCAATGGACCATGGAGATTAAGAGGCAAAAGATTTAATCAACAGTGGAGAAAAAAAGAAGCTTGATCCTTGTGCACAAATATCCTCCAATAGGAAAATTAGATGCATTTACTTTATGTTGAGCATTTACTTTATGTCCATGTGAGACAAAAAGTGTTTTTATTTTATTTTTTATTTTATTTTTCTTTATAAATAAGAATTAAATGCTTTATTTGTGCAACTTAGGATAAGAAGAAAAGTGGGGCTTTTTATTTAATAAAAGGGGAGGAAATATTCTTTTTAATAAATAAAGACTTAGGATAAGATGGTTAGCCCATAGAAAATAATCAAATAAATGATAGGACTAGGATTTGATCAAGAACAAGAAATTGATGATTTAGCAAATGGGGGCTAATAGTCTAGGTGACCATTTTTAGGTGTATACAATAAAGTTGGTCATATAGCTGCTAGATGTCTTGACAGGAAGGATAAATATGATGAAAGGAAAAGCAAACACAAAGACAGAAAAGATGACAGAAGCTACCGATGGAACAGAGACTACAAGGGAAAAGGTAAGAAATCTTGTTACATTGCTGAAAAAGAGACTGACACTAATAGTGATGATTTTGAAATTGAGGAAGTTTATGTGGCAATGAAAGATGAATCTGATGAGGATGAGAAAACTGCATTGATATCCTATGTGAACATTTAAATGATAAGTGGATTATTGACAGTGGTTGTTCACATCACATGACTAGTGACAAAAACAAGTTTGAGACCTTACATCATTACAGAGGTAAAAGTGTAAAATTTGGTAATGATGCATCATGTCCTGTTAGAGGAAAAGGTTTGATTAAACTAACTGATAAGATATCTTGTGAAAATGCATATTGGGTTGAAGGTCTTAATTACAATTTGTTAAGTGTTGCTCAACTTAACAAAACTGGTTATCGAGTGGAATTTCATCACAAGCAAGCTAAAATATTTAATGCTGCTGAAGAACTGATTGGAAGTGGAGATCGGACTAGAGCTAATTTGTTCTATCTTGACCTATCTAATGAAACATGTTTGATTGCACAACTTGATGATATTTGGTTATGGCATAAAAGGTTGTGTCATGTTAACTTTGACAATCCGGTAGAGATAAGTAAGAAGAAAAAGGTAAGAGGTCTACCTAGATTGAAGAAACTTGAGAATGTGATGTGCAAGGAATGCCAGTTAGGAAAAATGACAAAGTCAAGTTTCAAAAGAAAATCTTTTACTTCTGAAAACATTTTAGATTTGGTTCATACTAACCTTTGTGAACCTATGGGTGTACAAAGTTACTGTGGTGCTAGATGCTTTATCTTATTTGTTGATGATCATACTAGGATGATGCATGTGATGTTTCTAAAAGAAAAATCTAAAGCTTTTCAATATTTTAAGTGGTATTTGGCTAAGGTTGAAAAGGAGACAGGTAGGAACCTGAAATGTCTTAGATCTGACCGAGGTGGAAAATTTACATCAAATGAATTTAATCTATTTTGCAATGATAAAAAAATTAAAAGACAGATGTCTGCACCTAGAACACCTCCACAGAATGGTATAGAAGAAAGGAGAAACATATCTATCATGGATTGTACAAGGACATTAATGATTGAAAAGAATGTGGCATAGAAATATTGAAAAGAAGCTATAAGCACTATTGTCTACACTCTTAACTGAGTACAAATCAAGAAAGGTACAAATCTGACACCTTATAAATTATGGCATGGGCATGCACCGAGTGTTAAATACTTTAGAATCTTTGGAAGTAAGTGCTATATATTAAAAGACACTAGAAATGGAAATTTTGATACTAAAAGTGATGAAGGAATATTCCTAGGGTACTCCACAAAAAGTAAAGCTTATAGGGTAAAAGTACAAAGCTGTGTCACACCTTTATAAAGGAAAAGGTCAACAACACACAAAATTTTTAACTTTAATGACATAAAAATGGCATTTATGTTTAAAATTTGGAGATGATGTAAACTAATGAAACGTGTAAAAGTGGATGAAGTTTATGGCTATAATTTTTTTAATTTTTTTTGAACAAGAATTCACATAGTTTTTAAATTTTTTAAGTCCATTTTTTACTTGCTGAAAAATGCTGAAAAATGAGGGTCTTGTCCGCACCAAAAAAGTATATGCAAATAATCTCTTTTTCCTTTGATTTCAAAATATGTCATAGATAAAATGTATATCTAGTGCAGAAAATAAGAAAAAATAGTTTTCAATGTATATTTTCTCTGTTATAACTACTCAAAGTTGAACATATCTGCAATTGACAGTTTTCATCTCACGTCAAATTTCCCCTATCAAATCTACACCATTCAGAAAATAGATTACACACTCTTGAAGATAACTCTCTCCTCTAGTGTTAAATATAAATTTTCAATTTTTTTGATAAGCTTTACTATTTTTTTCTATTTTTGAAGCATCTTGTTCTCGAATGTTAAAATACCTACTTGTAGTATTTTGAAATTATAATATATTAGATCTAATTAAAATACTATAAAAATTATATGATGATAATCTTGACTCTGTGCTCTAAAAAAAGGTATTTTTATATTTGTAAAAAAATATTATTAAAAAGAGTAAGAGTTATTGAAACGTCGCTTTTCTGAAATAATTTTATTTCTTTAGTAATTGTTATAAAACATGCATTTAATAGATATTTCCAATTGGAAAAGGTGGAGAGCTTATCTAACTTAGCTAGAATGAATCTAGCTAGACCATACGTTTGACAAAAAATAATTTTAGTTAGAAATACTCAAATTTAGCTATGCCGATAAGTTGTCCTGAAACGTGACAGCTTTGTGCTTTTACCCTATAAGTGTTTGAACTCTAACACTAACAAAATTGTGGAAAGTGTGAATGTCAAAATTGATGAGCATGCAAAAAGAAATGAAGCTGACAGTAAAAGAGAACTAGAAGATTATAGATCTTTTGTGTACATTGAAGAAGAAGAAGAGGCAAGTAACCGACTTGGACCTAATGCCGAGTCTCAAGTAAGCAATGTCGAGCGATAGATAGAAGCTACTGAGTGTCAGGAAAATAGTGCTGAGAGAGAACAAGAACATGCCGAGCTACAAGAAAATGCTGTTGAATATCAGGAAGAGGTTGCCAAGCATTCTGAAGTTGAATTTGACAATCTTGTCGAGGAACATGATGAAATAGAGGAGAAAATAGCTAAACCTATTTTGGAAAAATATGTGAGAAGACATCATAAGCCTGAACAGATAATTGGAGACAAAGATACTAGAATCCAGACCAGAAGTAAGACTAAGGATCCAACATGTCTATTATGTGAATTTGAACCGAAAACAACTAGAGAAGCATTGGAGAATGAAGACTGGATACAAGCAATGAATGAAGAAATTGACTAGATTGAGAAGAATGATACTTGGACTCTAGTGCCGAGACCTGAAAACAAGAATGTTATAGGAACAAAGTGGGTATTTCAGAATAAGATGAATGAAAATGGTGAAATCACTAGCAACAAAGCTAGGTTGGTATGCAAAGGCTACGCACAAGAAGAAGGAATAGATTATGGGGAGACATTTGCCCCTGTAGCTAGATTGGAAGGAGTAAGAACTCTGCTTGCATATGCTACTTATAAAGATTTCAAAGTATATCAAATGGATGTCAAGTCTGCATTTCTGAATGGTATACTAGAAGAAGAAGTTTACATAGAATAACCAGAAGGTTTTATTGATCCAAATAGAAGACACATGGTGTGCAAACTGAACAAAGCATTATATGGATTGAAGCAAGCACCTAGAGCATGGTATGAGAGGTTGCACAACTACTTGATACAGATTGGATTTTCAAGAACAAATGACATAAGCAATTTGTATATGAAGGATGAAGAAGGTAAAGGTATCTTGTTGGCAAAACTTTTTGTTGATGACATTATTTTTGATGGACAAGATGCATTATGTAAAAGTTTCTCAAATGAAATGCAAACTGAATTTGAGATGAGTATGTTTGGTGAGATCAAATTCTTTGTTGGTTTACAAGTATATCAAAGGAAGAATGGAATTTTCATTACACAGTCTAAGTATGTTAATGAAATACTAAAAACTTTTGGGATGGAAGATGCTAAACCAATAGGAACTCCTATGGTTACTGGACAAAAGTTATCTAAGATTGATGATGCTGCAAAAGTGAATCAGACTCTGTACAGATCTATGATTGGAAAATTGTAGTATGTTGTACATAGCAAACCAGATATTGCATTAGTTGTTGGGATTGTGGCAAGATTCTCTGCCAATCCTAAGGAAACACATATGATGGCCATGAAAAGAATTATGAGATACTTGAAAGGAACTGTTGATTATGGTCTATATTATAAGAAGGATGACAAATTTGAACTCTAAGTTTATACAGATGTTGATTGGGTGGAAAATGTAGATGACAGAAAGAGTACAAGTGGTGGAGCTTTCTTTCTTGGACAGAGATTAGTCTCTTGGAAAAGCAAGAAACAAAATTGCATTTCCCAATCTACTGCCAAGGCTGAGTATGTTGCTGCTGCAGTGAACTGTTCAAACTTGGTATGGATAAAACAATTGTTGATAGGCATGAAAGAAGAAATCACTGAACCTATTGTTATTTTTTATGACAACAAAGTGCTATCAATATTTCTAAGAATCCAGTGATGCACACTAAGACCAAACACATTGCAATCAAGTATCACTACTTGAGAGAATTATTACAAGACAAAGAAGTCCGAATGGAATATGTGAATACAAAAGAACAAATAGTAGACATATTCACTAAAGCTTTACCTAGAGAAGCTCATGAGTATTTGAGAAGTCAATTAGGGGTTCTTCCCCTAACTGAGGTTGCCTAGACAAGCTAGGAGCACTGCATCAAATGTGCTATAGTAGAACATTTGACAAATTGATCCAGAAGATTGTCACACTTTAGGGCTAGCCTAGAGTTGTGAAGAGAGACAAAGACAATGAATCATTCATAAGCAAGATGATAGAGGGAGAAACACAGAGCTACATAGATATTATCTACATCTGATGGATGTAAGTTTTAGTTGCTGCTTTGGCATTTTTGTCAAAGAGGGAGAATGTATTGATATGATAACACATGAGATATGATAACAAGAGTTGATGAGCTGATGGAACTAAAAGAAAAGAGGATGATTAGTGTACTAAAATGAAGAATTGGGATAGAGGGAGATCTGAATACTTCTAATGGTCACAGGAGTGAGGCTTATAGGATTCTGAATCAGAATGAAGCTAAGGATATTATAAATAAGTTTTTGATGGACAGATAATTTTTTGGATTGGTTGGTAATCCATGTGTTATTCAGATGATATCATATGGTGTTTCCATCAATGCCAAAGAGGGAGATTGTTGGAAACTGAATTGAAACAATTATTGTATTGTCATTGATGTCAATCCTTAATTGGTAAGACTGTTGCTACTTAGGAAAGTACTATATCTATTTGAGTGTTGCTAAGAGGCTAAGCAAGGTTGGTAACAATAGCACCTAGGGAAGGTTGAGTTATCTTGATACTACAAAGTGTACTTGACTATGTTGCACTATGATGAGATAATGTATTGTTTATCTTAGTAAGACTGAAGACTAAACTAGTAGGCTTAACCAAGAAAAGAATGGAAAAATCTTGTTTAAGCCGGGTGATGTTAGTGTCAACCGAGTTAGTATATGCCGAGAAAAATTATAGTGTTGACCGAGCACCAGTAAAATGCCAAGGAAGACAGTGCAAGCCAAGGAAATAATTTTAGTAATGACCGAGCATTCTACATGAAGACCGAGTGAACAATCACAGTATTGACCGAGCATCAACAATTTTATATTTGAAGAGAATTTAATTTTGGAGTCGACATTGTTGAATTCTTGGATTATGTAAAACATGTTGACTTTATTTATTTATTGTTTGGAAGCATTAAATGCATTGTAAAATGTTTTATTGTAAATCTTTAAGAGATTTGAGATGATTCTAGAAAAGGAATTGAAGAACATAAAGTGGGTAGATTCAATGAATCTGACCTAACCCTAAGATCTATGAATGAGATTGAGCGGCAAAAGATGAGTTAACCTAATTGAGGAAAATATAAGGGAACCTGAACATTGTGATATGTATGTACATGGTGAACAGAGAATGCTGGAAGAGAAAAGTTTTATTGACTGAATAAGTAGAAAAGGCTGAAGGAGAAGTGTGGTGATTGCTTGAAGAAAAGTTTCAAGCAGATCAGAGATGGAAATGGAAAAGTTTCAAAGTCAGTAAACTAGCATTAGTGTATGGAATCGGATCTGATATTTGCAAAGTGAGTTGTATATTTTTCAGATAATACTGTTGCTACTTTCTAACCATTGTAACAGTAAAAATCCTTTTAACAAAGGCTGACCTAACAGTCATATGTTAAATCCTTTGAACAAGGTTGCATTCTAATGGAGTGTATGTAAGTCCTATGACTAGGCTCACTTTTAACAAGGTGATTGAAATTCTTTAACCGGGTCACATTTGACAGTGTGTATTGTAACCTTTGATAGGGTTGGCTTTTTACCAAGCTCACTTCAAAAGAGTGAAAATAATAGTAGCATGTTACAAAGAGGTTTTTCCCAAATTGGGTTTCCACTATAAAACCTGGTGTTTATACTTGTGTGAATGTTTAAAGCTGAACATTACTATGTTTTACAAGTTAAGTTACAGCTAGGTAGTGGACTGCATTGTTAGATGTTTCTATTATTGAATCAGTGATGACCGAGTTTGTTTTGGTTTTGGATCTGATTTAAGGATAAGTTTATGAGATTGTTTTATACATCATGACCTGAGAACAACTGATTCACCCCCCCTCTCTATTGTTCTAAATCATATTAATAGTTACAAGAGAACATATTCTTCTCCTCATTAGTAGCATTGTCTAATTCATCTTCAGGCTTGATCTACTCTTCTTTCTTTTTTATCATCTAGTAGTCAATACCCAAACACAACAAATGTGTTCTCATCTTGTTCTTCCAACTGTCAAAATTATCAAGATCAAACTTTGGCCTTTCCTTCCTATATAATTCTATCTCCAAGATCACCTCAAGTTGTTAAGCTTTCTCTCTGAGGACTAGAAGCTATGATACCAATTGTTATGAATAACAATCCACCAACATAACTAAGAGGGGGGTGAATTAGTTGTGAGACATAATATTTTAAAATTTAAAATTATAAACCAAAATACTTAATCAGAATATCAACACAAGGAATGCGACACCATAACACAATATTTTTTTGTCAAGGAAACCCTGTTAAAGGTAAAACCCCAGTGGGAATTAGCACCCACAAATAATATATTGAAAGTATAGTATCCCTGCTAAAAGATTTAGCCCTATTAGGAGTTTATTAATGCATACAGTACATAGTCCATGCTAAAGGATAGACCCTATTAGGAGTCAAGAGAAAAATGGTAGGCTCACTAGCCAGCCACACTGCCTAAAGAAGGCTAAATCCACCTTCATAACTCATTGTCTGAAATACAATTGTATATAAGATATATGATTCAATGATCTGTCTACAAGAAATTATCTTTTCTTGATCAGTTCCAATGAAGCTCCTCAATCACAACCTCTAATCTACATCCAAAAGACTTCAAAAATATAAGCTCACTGCTTACATACATACACCACACTTTATTCTCCAAAAACAACTCTTCTTTATACCCTATTACAATAATCAATTAGGTCAGACAATTAAGACTTCCCCAATGAAAAAATAATTAAATAGACCCTTGCTAAGATACAAATGGTACCTTACATAATATGATAGTTATAATACATCAAATACACTCTAGGATCCGAAATCCATTCTCGCCATCTTCACAACATGTTACACATCTCCAGTCAGCTTCAAATAGGTCTTCCAAAGACCACACGCTTTAGTTGAAATTACCATGAACACAAAAAATCCATAATCACAAATAATATTTTCTAATATGTCTTCTATCACACCTTAAGATTGTAGCTTACAAATCATGCTCGTATAAGAGTTATCTCATAAATATAGAGACTAACTCTGTCACTTTCCACTATCATAGTTTAGTAACTAGTCTTTAATAAAACAACTATAACTCACTCCATCTACAATATTAAGCCAAGAGACCTTAGACATAAGGCCACAACTCATCCCTATACATATTCCTATCTTCGCATGCTCTGAAACAACCCTACAGCAGTTGTACACTTCTGTCAGTCATCCATATATCATTGTTAACCAATCTATCTACCTTCATCTGAAACATATGTTGATACCAATGAAAAACAATGAGAGTCAACACATATTACAAAACTAATTCTAATACATTATTGGGCAGTCACAAAGAAATATTACAAGCCTCTCGCAGATCTATCTACTACTACCACTTATGAGAAGAAGGAATTTCAGTATAATATGAAAACAAAAGATTCCTTATTGAGCACCTTATTGGATGCTAAATATATAAATATTATGGAATTGGAGACTGCACATGAGATATGGATAATAGAATCCTTACATAAAAGAGATACCTTTGTGAAGCAAGTGAATCTGCAGAGCCTAAAAAGGAAACTTAGAATATTTAAACATGAGTGAGGATGAAAATATTCAAGCCTATGTACATAAGGTGGCCGAGCTTGTTTGTGGAATCAGAAGTGCTGGTAGAAAACTAGAGGGAGATGAAATTATTTCTAAGATACTGAGATCCCCGCCTCCTAATGATAACAAAGTTGTTGCAACTAAATAAATTAGGACTGTGTCTACTATGATAAGAGATACATTGGTTGGTAAGTTATCTACTTTCTAAATGACTAGATTTGATGATAATATTTGTAAAATTGAATCTACATTTAAAGCTACTATTTCTAAGGATAAGCAAAATAATGATTTTGGTGAAACTTCTTTAAAGTATGAATCTAGATATGCTAAGGAAAAGGAAGAAATTGGAGAGGAAAGAAAGATGGAAGAGATACAAGTCCTATTTGCAAGTATATTTCCTAAGAGAGTAGGTAAGTGTGAAGGGAAGCTACCTTTGAAATCATTTTCATATAATAAGATTGGCCATTTTTCTTCTAGATGTCTTGAGAGAGTGCCAAAGCATAAGCCTAGAAAATATGCCTAAATCTCATATGAAATGTTATTTAGATGCTATTGAAGGTGTTACTAATGATTAATCTAAAAAGAGTGAAGATGATGTATTATGTTTATTTCTATTAGAGATGATAATCCTACTTTTTTATGAAGAAAAATCCCTAGCCGCACATGTTGAAATAAAAGATGAATGGGTAATATATAGTCATTATCCACATCAAATGACTAGAGATAAGAACAAATTTGTGAAATTGGAAAGGTATGATGGTGGTGTTATTAGATTTGGTGACAATACTCATTGTATGATCAAAGGAAGAGGTTTGATTACACTTGATGGTAAGAATAAAAATGATAATGTCTTATATACATTAAGGGTTTGAAACATAATCTTTTGAGTGTTGGATAATTTGTTGATAAATGTTACATCTTACAATTCAAGGATGGAAAGTTCATGATCATGGGAAGTTCTAGAACTGAGATTGCATCAGGTACCAAGACCAAAGGTAATGTATTTCATTTGAATAGCACAAAGAATAGATTCTTAATTTCTAAAATTGATGACATTTGGTTGTGGAACCAAAGGTTTCGTCATGTAAAATTTGAAAATATTATTCAAAGATAAGCACTACAAATGATGTAAGAGATTTTCCTAGATTGTTGATGCCTACTAATGTGATGTGTAAGGAATCTTAGTTGGGTAAGATAAAGTTAAATCTAATTTTAATATAGAAAGACTTATTATTCAAGTGGATTTTTATATTTTGTGCATACAAATTTATGTGGTTCCTCTAGAACTAGGATTTATTATGGAGGTAAATATTTCTTACTGTTCATTAATGAATACTCAATGATGATGTGGGTTACATTTTTTAAGGAGAAATTATATGAATCATTTGATAAATTCAAAATATTTAGAGCTATGGTTAAGACTAAGATATGAACGAAGTTGAAATGTTTGAGATCAAATAGAGGTGGAGAATTTACTTTAGGAGAGTTTAATTCACATTATGAGGAGCATAGAATAAAGAGATAAATTTTGACTCCATGAAACCCACAACAGAATGGAGTTGTAGAGAGATGAAAAAGATCTATCCTTGATACAAAAAGGACCATGATGATGGAATGAAATGTACCATAGATCTACTAGAGAGAAGTTGTTAGTAATGCAATTTATACATTGAACTGATTTTAGATAAAGTTGGGTACTCGTAAGGTATCCTATGAAATTTGGTATGGTCATATCCCCATAGTAAAGTATTTTAGAATTTTTGGAAGAAAATATTATATCAAGAGAGATGAAGACTTAGGTAAATTTGATCCTCTATGTGATGAGGGTATCTTTATTAGATATTATACAAAGAGTAAACAATATAAGTGTTATAATAGTAGGTTATGAATGTGATGAAGGGTGCTCCCCTTAATACCACAAACACATAACAGAAACAAAGAAACAACAACAACAACAATATGCAAGAACAGAAAATTGGCTTCTTATTATCTCCACAAATGTGGAATTACAAACTTTCAGAATTACAATATGTAAAGCCACATGGGCATTCCCTTACAATATTCTGTAGGATAGAGCCTCAAATCAATACCAAGATCTACTACCTAGAACTACCCTAGACAACACTACGAGCCTTCTTTATATAGGCATTTTCCACCACCCGAGAAGGTTCCAGAAATTTAGCCCTAAGGGCTGACCAAACTTAGAATTATTTTATTTTTCAATTTATTACATCAAAGTTAGCTCAAAATAACTTTTGAAACCTGAATAGAAATTTTGAAGGAAAATTATTTTCTGCCATTTCAGGTGGCCCAACTTTCGGAGACCATAAGTCATCTCCAGTTGACCCGATTGACTATTATAACCCCATTTCAGAAATGCCACGAAGTGCTCTATAGGCTTGATTGGTGCAAGTGCCTATCACCCAAATTTTCAACCTCATCCAGGGCCTCTAAATCCTTCAAAACTGAGTTCAAAGTTTTTATACCCTGCTGCCAATACCAAAAATCTTCAATATCATCAAAACTAGACCTGATCTAGCCATGAAACTTTGCTGGCAGGCTGATGTGACTGAGATGAACCTCCACATGTAAAATCAGAACATTCTAAGATTGTAAGACCAACTTACTAAAAATAGAAAGTTTCCATAAATAGCAGCTCTGCACAAGATAACCCTTATTGAATACAAAAACATAAATATTTTTAGGTGATGCAAGATTGCTCTTACACCTAGGATGCTCCTGCATCAGACACCTAGGGTAATTTGAGAAGTGACCTCGTCATGACTCAGGTGTGCAGAGGGAAACCAAGACGGTTAACCTCCTCCTTTGTTAGCCATGATGAATCTTCAACAGGTCATCCTTTCCATTTGACCAAATACTCTTCATATGTCTTGTTCCTTGTGCTTCTGCCAACATGACTATCTAGTATGTCTTCAATCTCCTTGATATCTGAACTGGTTGTTGGAATACTCCACTATGCTATTGTAACCTCATCTTCAACACCTCCTTCATGATACTCTATTAAATTTGAAATGTTAAACACTAGTGAAATATTCAGCTCAGTAGGCAATTCTACCTCATATGTATTTCCTGAATCATGCTTCTTCAGTATCTTACATGGCCCAAACTTCTTCATTTTCAACTTGTTATATGTACCAACCGAAAATCGCTCCTTCCACAAATGAACCATGACTTCATCTCCAACTTAAAATTTTTTATGCCTCCTTTTCTCATCTACCTTAGCCTTATACTATGCATTCATCTTGGTAATATGCTTCCTCGCCTCCTCATGGATGTTCTTCAAATGTTCTGCAAAATCCTCAGCTTCAGCACTACTTATTTCTCCTTTATCTATCTTTCTCAACTCAGATGCATTTTTGGGACTACTCCCATGTACAATCTGGAATGGTGATTTACCAGTGCTCCTTTTGATAGAATTATTATATGCAAATTCTGCCTGTGGTAAAATCAAATCCCATCCTGTTGGCTTATCTCCAACCAAACATCTCAGCAAATTTCCCAAACTCCTATTCATCACCTCTGTCTGTCCATCAGTCTGTGGATGATGTGATGAACTAAACTTCAAATCTATCTTCAACTTCTTCCATAATGTACGCCAGAAATATCCAATGAACTTAGTGTCTCTATCTGAAACTATGGTCTTTGGCAAACCATGTAGTCTCACTACTTTGAAAAATAATTCTGCTATGTGAACAACATCATTAGTCTTCTTGCAGGGAATGAAATGTGTCATCTTCAAAAATCTGTCAACTACTACAAAAATTGAATCATGTCCCCGTTGTGTCCTTGGTAAACCAAGAACAAAGTCCATACTGATATCCTCCCAAGGCTTCTCTAGTACAGGTAATGGCTGATACAACCCTGTATTCTGCTTCACTCCTTTCGCCATCTAACATACTCTGCAACTCTGTACAAACTTCTTGACATCTTGTTGCAACTGTGGCCAATAATAATTTTCACTAACTAAAGCAAGGGTTTTATCTCCACCAAAATATCCAGCCAATCCTCCGCTATGCTTCTCCTTGATGAGATTCTCCCTCATAGAACTTCGTGGAATGCACAACTGACTCCCTCTGAATAGCATATCATCCTGGATGATAAAATCTAGCCATTTCATCCTATCTAGAGTAATAGGTTCTTTACAAGCTTCACCAAAATCAGGATCCTCTAGATACAAATTCTTAAGTTCCTTAAACCCAACCACCTCAATTTGCATCTCTGTCAGCAATAGTTTCCTTCTGCTAAGTGCATCTGCAACCCTGTTAGACTTTCCACTTCTTTGTTTCAAAACAAATGTATAACTCTGTAAAAACTCAACCCATTTCAAATGCCTTTGATTCAACTTTCCTTGACTATTCAAATATTGCAAAGCTTGATGATCAGTATACAAAACAAACTCCTTAGGAAGCAGATAGTGTCTCCACTTCTTCAATGCCTGAACTATAGCATAAAATTCCTAATAATAAATAGAATATTTTCTCTTGGCATCATTTAACTTCTCACTGAAATAAGAAACAAGTTTACCTTCTTAGCTCATAACAGCTCCTATTGCAGTACCACTAGCATCACAGTCTATTTGAAACACCTTATTAAAATCTGGAAGTGCTAAAATAGGTTGTTCTGTAACTTTTTGTTTCAACAATTGAAAACTCTTTTCTACCCCATTAGTCCACTTAAACTCTTTTCTATCCCCTCTCATTGTTTCAGTCAAGGGACCACAAATACTGCTAAAATTTCTGATAAACTTTTTGTAAAAACTAGCTAGACCATGAAAAGATCTTACCTCGGTAGCACTCCTTGGAGTAGGCCATTCAAGGATAGCCTGTACCTTCTTTAGGTCCATTTTTAGACCTTCTATTGAAACTACAAATCCCAAATACACTAACTCTTTCTTCACAAAATTGCACTTCTTCAAATTAATCAACAATTTCTCATCTCTCAGCTTCTCAAACACCATACGAATATGCATCATATGCTCTTCCAATGTCTTACTAAAGATCAAAATATCATCTAGGTACACAATGGCAAACTTACCCAAAAATTCTTTCAGAACCTCATTCATGAGCCGCATGAAAGTGCTCGGTGCATTGGTTAGCCCAAAAGGCATGAATAACCACTCATACAGTCCTTCCTTTGTCTTGAAGGTAGTTTTCCATTCATCTCCTTCTCTAATCCGAATTTGGTGATATCCACTCTTCAGATCTATCTTTGAAAAATACACAGCTCCACTCAAACAATCCATAATATCATCCATTCGTGGCAATGGAAACCTATACTTGATTGTGATCTTTTTTATTGCTTTGAAATTTGTACACATCCTCCATTCTCCATTCTTCTTTGGTGCTAATACCATTGGTACAGCACAGGGACTCAGACTCTCTCGAATCAACCCCTTCTGCAATAACTCATGTACTTGTATGTTCAACTCTTCACTTTCTGCTGGTGTCAGTCTATGTGCTGCCTTGTTTGGCAAATTGGCTCCTGGAATCAAATCCATCTGATGACTGATCTTCCTTACCAGTGGTAATCCATCAGGTACATTATCAGATACAATATCCTAAAACTCATTCAACAAATCTACAACCTCTACAAGTACATCCTCTACTTCTTTAGCAGCTTTTGAAATTAAAGCAAAACACACATGCTCATACCTCATACCATCTAGGAATTTTCTTCCATCAACAAATGTTATTCTTGCATTACCACATACCTTTTCTTCGGTCTCCTTCAATGGCTTTAGCTTATGTCGCACTCCATCCTTTGTCAAGGAATAGGTATTCGCACGACCATCGTGTACAGCACATTTGTCAAACTGCCATGGTCTACCCAACAACATATGACATGCATCCATAGATATGATATCACATAATACCTCATCTTGGTACCCACCGATCTTGAACTTTACCAGGCACTGTTCACTGACCATGACCGTGTGGTCATCCTCCACCCAGGCAATCTGATATGGATGTGGGTGTTTCTATCTCTTGAGCTTCAACTTTCTCACCATCTCTTCTGACACCAAATTTTTAGTGCTTCCACTATCGATAATCACATCACAGCATTTACCCTCACACTTGCATCTAGTGCGAAACAGGCTCCTCCTTTGTTTAGGTTCATTCTCACCACTCAGCAGGACTCTTCTGTTAATCAACATTTCTCCTCTTTCAGCATCTTCTAAATTTGATGATCTGGCATCTTCATCTACATGTGCAACTCTGGCCTGGCCTTCATTCCTCCTATCCATCCTTCCTTGGCATTGAGGACATTCAAATGCCCTGACCTTCTTCTCCACAGTGAAAACATGTTCCATGGAAGCCTCCTCTTCCTGAACCTTGTCCTCTTCCTCTTCCTCTTTGATCTCTATTATTCTGATCTTGGAAATGATTGGAATTGTTTCCTCTCTGATTTTGACTGCTACTGGCCTCATCCTTCTTTTTTGGATCTTTATTTTGGCCTCCATATGACCATCCACTAGATCGTCCACCACGACCTCTTCCATTTTGTCTGCTCTCGAACTTCTTGTTCAGCTTTTCCTCCACTTTTAGGGAAAACTAGTATGCCTCTTCAATACTGTTCATTCAAACCAAATTTAGCTCCTCCTAAATGCTAGGCCTCAACCCATTAAGGTAACAAGTAACTTTCTCCTTATCAGCTTCCGCATGGCCTGTTCTGGTGAGGATTCGATAGAACTCCTTTGTATACTCCTAAACAAATCATCCCGCTTCTTTCAAACTTTGCATTTTCTTCAGTAGGTCAAGCTCATAATCAACAGGGATGAACTATCGCTTCAATTTATCCACCATCCGATCCCATCTTGTGATTTTATCTTTCCCTCTTCTATTTCGCTCCAATTGAATCTCTTGCCACCAGATCTTGGCATGACCTTTCAATCTGGCCTTCACGAATTTGACCCTATCAGGATCCTCAATATCTTCATACTCAAAATATTCTTCACATTCATTGATCCAATCGATCAATTCTTTTGGGTTAAGATTTCTTAAAAATGCAAGAACCTCAATCTTAGGTCTTTTTCTGATCTTGGAAATGGCTCGAAAAAGTCTTTCTTCCTCCTGGTTCACAACTTCGACTTCTCCTTCTTGATCTTCTTCTTTGGCTTCATTCTCACTTTCATCTTTGCATTAAGATTCATTCCTCTGTGAATCTCCTCTTACAATGCTCGCACTTGTCTCTGGAGCGCTCTAACCTCAGGTGTTACAACACCAGCTATTTCGCCACGTTCCCTTTGTGGAGGCATTTTCACGATGCATGCTAAAACCCTAACCACAGTCCTGGTGCAAATTGCCTCACAGTCGGTGATCTATTTACACACTCAAGAACTCCTACTCTGATACCACTTGATGAAGGGTGCTCCCCTTAATACCATAAACACATAACAGAAATAGAGAAACAACAACAACAATATGCAAGAATAGAAAATTGGCTTCTTATTATCTCCACAAATGTGGAATTACAAACTTTCAGAATTACAATATGTAAAGCCACATGGGCATTCCCTTACAATATTCTATAGGATAGAGCCTCAAATCAATACCCAAATCTACTACCCAGAACTGCCCTAGACAACACTACAGGCCTTCTTTATATAGGCATTTTCCACCACCCGAGAAGGTTCCAAAAATTTAGCCCTAAGCGCCGACCAAACTTAGAATTATTTTATTTTTCAATTTATTACATCAAAGTCGGCTCAAAATAACTTTTGAAATCCGAATAGAAATTTTGAAGGAAAATTATTTTCTGCCATTTCAGGTGGCCCGACTTCCAGAGACCATAAGTCATCACCAGTTGACCCGATTGACTATTATAACCCCATTTTAGAAATGCCACAAAGCACTCTACAGGCTTAACTTGAGCAAGTGCCCGTCACCCAAATTTTTGACCTCATCTAGGGCCTCTAAAGCCTTCAAAACTGAGTTCAAAGTTTCTGTACCCTGTTGCCAATATCAAAAATCTTCAATATCTTCAAAACTAGACCTGATCTAGCCATGAAACTTTGTTGGCAGGCTGATGTGACTGAGATGAACCTCCACATGTAAAATCAGAACATTTCGAGATCGTAAGATCAACTTACTAAAAATAGCACGTTTCCATAAATAGCAGCTCTGCACAAGATAGCCCTTATTGAATACAAAAACAAAAATATTTTTGGGTGATGCAAGATTGCTCTTACACCCAGGATGCTCTTGCATCATAATGATGGTTAAAAGTGATAATGTGAAAGTGGATGAAATTTATCAAAAATAGGCCCGATTTTGTAGTTATGAATCAGATGACAAAGAAGAGAATCAAATTGTGCAAGCGTAGAATCTGAATCAAAATCAGAATCAAAATGGATCAGTAGAGAAAGTTGAGCAAGTTGGAAATGATGAAGAAGTGGAAACAAAAGAGTCTTCTACAAAATAAAATCCAAAGACTCCAAGGTATGTAAGGAAGAATCATTCAAAAAATCAAATTATTGGTGATAGGAATCAAGGTGTTTTGACTAGACAAAGACATTCTAGAATTTGAGATGAAATTTGTTTGATTTCTAAAGTTGAACCTAAGGATGTTGATGAAGGATGCAAAGATAAAAGTTGGGTTAAGGCAATGAAACAAGAGTTATAATAGATTGAAAAGAAAAAAACATGGATTTAGTTCCTAGACCTAAAGATAAGAATGTGATTGGAACTAAACAGTATTCAAGAACAAACTAAATGAAGATGGT
This sequence comes from Chamaecyparis obtusa, assembly GCA_027943335.1. Taxonomy (NCBI): domain Eukaryota; kingdom Viridiplantae; phylum Streptophyta; class Pinopsida; order Cupressales; family Cupressaceae; genus Chamaecyparis; species Chamaecyparis obtusa. The sequence continues at coordinate 922,309 of BSBK01003958.1, forward strand.
GAAGTAGTAAGGAATAAAGATAGAATTATTTGCAAAGGATATTCATAGATGGAAGGTATTGATTTTGAGGAGACATTTGATCATGTTTCTAGAATTGAAGTTGTTAAGATATTCCTTGTATATGATACTTACAAAGATTTAAAGGTATATCAAATGGATGTTAAGTCTTCATTTTTTAATGGAGAGTTGGAAGAGGAAGTCCAATCTTGAGGGTTTTCCTTTGACTAATCAAGGTGACATGGTTTTTGGTTGAAGAAAGTATTGTATGGATTGAAACAAGAGTCGAGATCCTAGTATGAAAGGTTAGAAAAATACTTGTTGAAATTGGGTTTTAGTATTTAGGTAGTATTGATAGTAATTTATATTTCAAAATTGATCATGAAAATATCTTGATTGTTGAAGTTTTTGTGGATGATATCATTTTTGGTGGTAATGACAATTTGAGAAAAGGCTTTTCAAAGGAGATGGAAAAAAATTGAGATGTCAATGAAAGGTGAGATGAAATTCTTTCTCAGTCTACATAATACTCAATCCGAAAAAGGATTTTCATATCACAGTGTAAGTATGTGAAAGAGATGTTGAAGAAATTTGACGTGGATGATTCAAAACTGATATATAATCCTATGGTAACTGGTTGCAAATTGACAAAGAGTGATGATTCTCTTAATGAAAATCAATCAAGGTACCAATCAATTATCAATGGATTTCTCTACTTGACATAAACTAGACCTAATATAACAAATGTAGTTTGCATTGTTGCAAGATTTCAAGTAGAACCGAAAGAATCACATGTTTTTGTTGTTAAAAGGATAATCAAAAATTTGAAAGAAACTGTTGATTATGGCTAAATGGTACTCTAAAAATTATGTTTTTATACTAATTCGGATTGATTAGGAAATGTGGATGACATAAAGAATACTACTGGAGGGGAATTCTTCTCAGGAAAGAAGTTAGTCTCTTGGTCTAGTAAAAAGAAAAGTTGTATATCACAATATATTATTGAAGCTGAATAAGTTGTTGCTACTTTTAATTGTACACAAGTAGTTTGGATAAAGAAAATGCTAAAAGATATCAAAGTAAGTATTGATGAGCCCATTTCTATTTATTGTGAGAACACAAGTTCTATCAAATAAAGCATATATTTCATTAAAAAATAAAGCATATATCTGTCAAATATCATTTCTTGAAAGATAAGGTGAGTAAAAAGGAGGTAAAATTGGAATATGTGTATACTAAAGGAAAGATTGCAGATATCTTCATGAAGCCCTTGCCAAAGCATACTTTTGAGTATCTCTGAGGTAAGCTTGGGTGATAGCCCCTCCTGATCAGAGATAGAGATGAACAAATTTACATCAGTCTAGTGCATTCATGAAGAATTATCATTAATTTGGATTTATGTTTTGGTGGCTACTACTCAGGGGGAGTGGTCAGTCTTGTGAAGTATGTTGTTCCATTTTCGGGTGAGATATTCAATTTTTTTTGGCTTCTTTGACTTAGTTCATATATGTGCATTTGTCATTGATGTCAAAGGGGGACTGATAACCATGTAAAAATAGTGTGGATCTTAGAGGGAGACATTTTTTGTTGTTGTACAATAGATTTGGGGTAGAGATATATTGTGGATATTGTTCGTAGTATTGTTGATATGGTTTCTTTGTGCATTCATTTGGTTTTTTAAATCATTTGTTTTTATCAATGCCAAAGGGGGATATTTTGGAGATTCCTGAGATATCATGCATATACATGCTAACATTGATGTTTTGTCATTGATGTTAACATATCTCTTTATTTTTTATAGTGTTCCTGATTTGTTCAATAAAGAGTTTAGATCTGTATGGTTTTTGTATTGCAAATCGGATGTTGCAAAGTTGCATATGGTTGAATATCTATGTTTTTATTTGTCCTATGTCAACTTATAAAGGTTCTTATAGTGATTTGAGTGAGTTTTAGGTGATTTATCAGAGACTAGTTTTTCTAGTTATTCAGGAAGTGACAGTGTTGTAGTTTTTGGATTGTTGAGGATCGGTTATGCAATATTTTTAGTTGATAACCTAGTGGTAAGTTTAGGACATGGACGTGTGTCCTCATCTCAAATGGTTCGTGATTTGGATGCTGGTAATCTATTCTTCTTAAGTGATAAATATTATTGTTTGATGTTCCTATTGAATAGTGTAGAGATAGTGATGAATTCTAAGATAGAGTTGTTAATGAGGTCGTTGTGGCATTTCACATTTCTTGCTAATATTTCTAGATTTTGTCCTATTTGTGTTACTAGATTGCATAGGGATATGTGATCAGATTCAGTGATTTTCCTATGGTGTGTTGATATTCTTATTTATTCTTGACTGACTCAATGGTGTAGTGTGTTGCAAAGGATTATGGCATGTTGGGAAGGATTGTGGCATGATTTCAGAAGGATTGTGGCATGACTAAGCCTTTAAATGAAAATTTTACATAATTATATTCTAGAATCATTGCTAAACCTTCATGCAAATAGTGGTCAATAATAGTGTATGCTACAATTTATCATTATATGACTAAGTATATCATTATCTCTATAATTTACTATATAGCCAAATAGTGGCCATCAATACTACATGCACTACATATCCTGGCCATTTATTTCTTGAAGGGAGATTATCAAGAAATCAATAAATTTCCTATGTCAAGTATATAGTAGCATGATTATTACTTCTGACAATTTAGATAACTCACTGCACAAATAGTGAAGGGCATTTTGGGACTGCAAAGAAATAGGTGCATGTCGAGTATGTGTCCTAGGGGGAATCTTTTATTTTCATCTCTTTTGGTGGAATATCTTCATCAATGATGGTTGCAATTCATGGGAGAGGGGATTTGTATCATCATATTTTAAAAAAGAAAAGAAGCAAGTAAGTTGTTTTTAGAGATGAAGCCTCTATGCACTCAATCGTTGCAGATTTCAAGGGATCCTCAAGGGAATTTTCATTGACTCCTACATTCTAGCACTCTATATGTGCCACTATCTCTACTCCTGGCCTAAAATTTGTGTCTCGAACATGTTTGTAGATACAGGTAATGGGAAATGGAGAGGAAATAAGATAGCACAATTGAGGCATGCAGTAATAATTGTTGGCATTACAGTGAGTATATTTTATTTTATCTCATGTTGAAAGGTCATCATAGGAACACTTGCTTTGTTGATTTAAAATGAACCTAGTGGTAGATGTTCTTGATGGTATAGCTATTACATTGAAATTTCATGCATCAATGTTATTTTTGAATCATTGCATAGTAATGATGTTAAGGAACTTCACAGTAGGCATAATTTGTAATTTATGTTATTTTATACTTGTGCATAATAATGAATGTATTAGATGTTATTAGTTTTATTAGATGATATCAGATTTGTTTATTATTTCCAACACAAAATAAATAAATAATTTTTTTAAAAAATTAAAAAAATTGTATTTTGATGAGTACTTTGGCCTCGCACAGTTCCTCGATATAACATTAGATAATGTATATTTACTAAAAGACATTATTAATCTAAAGTCTTCCTACATGAAACAATTTTTTAAAGAACATGCTTAAGCTTTAAAGTCTTAAATTTATTTCCACTTGTTTAAATTTTATAAAATTATCCATTCTCAAATATTAAAAAAAAATATAATAAATAATAAATCATAAAACTTTAAATTCCAAAACATAAAAATAAACTAATACAATCTCTCCCTCCCTCGCTTTCTCTCACCCTCCTGCTTTCCTCTCCTACCTCCCTCTCCCTCTCCCTCTCCCTCTCCCTCTGCGTGACAAGTTTTATCTCTACCATTTTGAAAACGAGAAATGCACCGGCTAATTCATTCAAGAAGGCGAGTTTTCTCTCTTCCATATTTTAAGGCAAGCAAAAGAAGAAATGAACGGTTAGGTCAATCTTCAGAATTTATAAGATCCGCTTCCTCACAATTGAATTCATTAAGGTGCTCCCAGATTTTAGCTAGGGTGTTGTTCTTTCGATTTTCTGAGCGTTTCTGTCTTGGCCATTAGAGAGGAGGTTTTTTTTCTTTTTGCTCATTTCTGTAACTATTCAGACCAGGAAGCATTATAAATCAGGTTGGGTGGATCTCCTCGATTTGAAATTTAATTTCTATGATCTGAAATCTATTTGATTTGTCTACCATCTCTCTTTCTCAGGTTTCATTTGGAATCGATTTGTCTACCATGGCGGCTGTTTGCAGCGGCGAATGCAGAGTTAACATTGGTATGAATCAGGAAATTAGCTGCAATCAGTCTCAAAACAGGGGACTGCTAAGAAAAGTTTGGTTAACTATAGGAAAAGTTCTCATGGCCTTGTGGAGAAAGGTATTGGATGTGGGAGCAGAAGATCCGAGAAGGATTACGCATGCCATCAAAGTTGGGCTGGCATTGTCAGTGGTTTCCCTTATCTGTCTGTGGAATCCATTATTCCGCAGGGTGGGATTTGGAGATCATGCGATTTGGGCAGTGATGACAGTTGTTGTCGTTCTTGAATTCTCTGCGGGTATGAATTAATTCTCATATATGTATACTAAAATGGTTCCGAATTTCCTGCGAAATTCTACTAACGCAACCTCTTTTCACCCTAATCTCGCCTTTAGATTAGTTGAGAGAGTTTTTTTTTTTTTAAATTTATAGCATAAGCAAGGTTCAATGGCCGTTTCTGCTTAAGCAGGGGCTACCATGAAGAAAGGACTGAACAGAGGAATTGGAACCATGGTGGCTGGATCTCTTGCGTTTCTTGTTTGTCACTTGTCAGAGCAAGTAGCGCAAGGAAAGGCGATTGTAGTGGGGTCTTCTCTCTTCATCATAGGTGCGTTTTTCTGCTTTCTTGGAACCCTTTTTCCTCGATTCACCTTCTTACTGGACCAAATTAATTTTGCAGGAGCAGCTGCCACGTTTGCTCGCTTCTTTCCCTTTATCAAGAATAAATTTGATTATGGAGTTTTGATATTCCTGGTGACATTCAGCATGATAACGGTGTCTGGATATCGAGTGCACAATATATTACGCATGGCATACGAACGCCTCACCACCATACTCATCGGATGTGGAGCCTGTCTCGTCGTAAGTCTGCTGCTTTTTCCCATCTGGGCTGGCGAGGATCTTCACAATTCCACTGTCACGAAATTGCAAGGCTTGGGGAAGTCTCTGCAAGGTTAAAAAAAATTGTGTTTATTGCAACGGATTGTTACACATGAACTGTGCAATTTCACTGAAATTTATACCGGATAAACAACAACACCATATATTGGATTGGTTGTCGCTTGTTACCAGTTCGCAATATCAGATATATAGTGTATAACTTCGTAAGAGTTTCGCCTAATGTTATAGGCATATTTGATGCCAGGATGCGTCGATGAATATTTCAGTGGACGCCATGATGAAACGGTCGAATTAGATGAATCGGAAGATCCCATATACCAAGGATACAAGTCTGTGCTGGACTCAAAGGCCACCGACGAGTCTCTGGTAAATAAAAATATATTGTTATCGGGAATTTCTTCAGATCGAAGAAACAAATACTTATTCATATTTCTATCATCTTGTAGCAATATTTAATTTGTTCCACTCTCCCACATACTCTTAGCTACAAAAACATACACAGTTTTTCCCAAAAGCTTTCTTCTAAATGAATCATGTTTTTTTCTTTCCTTCCACTATCTGAAATGCAGTGATTGTACATGTTAAATAAATGGGTTTGAATTGCAGGCGGCATTCGCTAGCTGGGAGCCGAGACATGGCCGGTTTCGACACCGGCATCCATGGAAGCAGTATGTGAAAATTGGAGTGAAGCTTCGTTATTTGGCTTATTCTATTGTGGCTTTGCATGGATGCCTTCGATCTGAGATCGAGGTATATACATATACATTTCCTGTGATATCATTAGTTTAACTTTATCATTTATCTTCAATACATTACAGATCATGAAACTTATTTTGAATACATCACGAAATTTGTTTTCCGTACGTTACAGACCCCTCATTCCCTTCGTTCAGTATTGAAGAAGCCATGCACCAAGGTTGGACACAAAGCAGCCAAATTACTGGCAGAGCTGTCGAGTAGCATCGAACAAATGAGAAGATGCGATTGGGAATCAATGATGAAGGAAGTGCAGTTTGCAATGAAGGATCTGCAAGGTGCCTTGTATTCTCAGCCAGAACTCTTACTACATCCGCCAAGAATGCCTATTGAGAATGAAAGTGGAGAAGCACAAGATAACGAAAACGTGGGGAAGGCAATGAGAAGAAAATCATGGCATGGAGAAAGTGGTATGACAGAGACACAGAAGAGGTTAATGTTCGGACACGGTGTTGAATTTGCAGAAGCTCTTCCATTGGCTACGTTTGCGTGGTTGTTGGTGGAGATCGTAGCGAAGCTTGAGCATGTGGTAGACGCGGTGGAAGAGCTCGCTACAATGGCAAATTTCAAACCTTACAATCCTCCCCCAGAACAAGAAGCTTTAAACATAACTTCTTCTCCTCCCCCTAATTATATATACCGATCACCAGAAATATATATACATATCAACAATGCTGACTGATTTTTTTCCTTCAATTTACACTCTATTCCTGCATTCATACCGTTTGTCTGCTATTTTTCTATGGTTTCATTATTAAATTTTATGTATTACTGATTTATACTAGTCTCATTTTTGTATCTCTCATTTTCATAGCGTCTTGCTGACAACATGAGCTACTCAAGATCCCAATCTTTCTTTGAGGAGCACACATCTTAACTTTACTATCCATGCCCATTCTAATAATATTATAATTATATCTAATAATCAATTTAAGGATAAATACAAGATTATGATAGAGCCAAATGAAGTTAATTGCCATTATCAACCAACATACCTAAATGTCATTCTCCCAACATTGAGAAACAATATATAAAATATTATTATTAAACATATCTTATTTTCACCATCAAAGTCTTTTTGCGGGCCTTTGAATTCAGATCTCTTCATTGATTGCATTTAGACTCACAGTGATTCTCATGGCAACTTACCCTCAAAGTTAATCACTTGGTGTATGGAACTATTGTATTATATTCCCCTGTATTATTATCCTAATGTACTTCAGAACCCGTTTCCAACTTTCATTGTTTATTCGCATTTGTGGCACATTACAAATGGATGTAATCTTTAAATTTAAAAAATTGGAATCAAAATATTGTGAAAACTAATTGTATACATGTTTCACAATAGTACATGTTTAATAAATGGAACCTTGATAACCATGAATGTGTTTCACAATAGTACATGTTTAATAAATGGAACCTTGATAACCGTGAATCTGCTTCACACAAGACATCTTAGATATTATTCACATATTATATGAACTAAATTTGAGTAGCATAAACCCTTCTCTCTTATGTTGGTAATAGTGACTTCTACCTTAGCCATTATAGAAGTAATTCATGAATAACAAAGCCTTAGTTTGAACTTACCTAATAGTTTCTACAATAGCTGGTAAACTCTACTATGCCACCACTTTTAATAGAGACCGACCACCATGGTTATTATCTGAAAAAATTATCCTTAATACCTAGCAAATAAGACCTCCTCTCATGTTTCTCCTTAAAAAATAGTATTCCATCTTAATGCCTACAATTCTACTTGTCAAGCATCTTCCCACATGCATTCATTCTATTCCCTTATAATCTTTGTAGAGAACGCCTATCGTGGTCTCATAAGTCCAATACTAGAATAAAATGGTGATCAAATTTGAATTAAACTTTACACCATTGGTTCCCAACAAGAACTCTAAATAAAAAATTACTTTATTTTATCAAGATTCGAATACACCATTTATTTTAGCTATTTAAAATATTGTTTTCTATATTGAAAGAAAACTTGCATAAATGCAACTTTGTAACTAATTATTGACATAATTTATTTAATAAATATTAATATTTATTTATTTTTTATGGTATATTCAACTATATTTAGGTGTTTATTTAGCTAATTATTGACCTTGGATAAGACCTTCATATTCAGCTATATTGTTTGTGCAACTAAACTAAATCTTGAAAGAGAAATAAATTTCTCCTATCTAGGATATGCTAGCATTACACTGGCACTGGCACCATTCTTGTTACATGAACCGTCAAAAAATAATTTCCTTAAACCCCTTTAAATTTTATTGGGTCTTTATGAGGTTAGAAATAGGAGTATATTCCTTGTGAATGTAGTAGGTGCCTAACTCAATTTCTAAGGATTCACTTAATGTGTCTAACTAAAATCATTTTTGCACTCTTCTAATATACAATTGGGAACCTCCTCCAAAAGAGTACCAACTCCACAAACTATATATTCTTCACCTTCTTCATGAAAAATGAAATTAAAGTTCTCCTACATCCCTCCATGAACGTTAATATAATTTTTTATTTAAAATTATTTATACATATGTTGATGAAAATTCTAGCAACTAATTTTTTGCTATATATATACGTAGTATGATAAGAAGATTATGTTTAACTACCTTTGTGTGTCTAAATGGATGCAGAGCTTGGATCACCCTCAAATAAGCAGGGGTGAGTAACATAAACATGAGGAAATGATAAATTTGCAATCTTTACCAAGATTCAAGAGATAAGTAAACCCTTATGGTTTGCTTGAGTACCTTAGAGTTGTAGAGTCAAGTTAGTGGTTGTAAGTTCCTAGTCAACCAAATTATCTAGTTAAGGTTAACCTTCTCTTATATAATCCTATTATGTCAAAATATGATCAAAATTTTGAAGAGAACTTTCAATAAAAATATATAAAGAAATGGAGATATAATTTTAATCTTATAAGAAAAAGAACTCAATTATTCAACTAATTTTATAAATTTGATATGTATATGTATATGTATATATGTATATATGCATAGGTATATAACTATATATATGCATTTGTATGCATATATGTAGAGTATAAGGCTTAATTAAGCATATCTATTTGTGTGTTTGTGTGTGTACACACACATACATATCAATATAACATCGGTCTAATTGAGAATTTGAATTCATTAAATAGCTGCTTCAAGCCAAGATAGAACTTCAAACTTGCATTGCAGGACACTATTGGTAGTGGCGTATCACTACCATCACTTGTGGGTGAAGAGTTACAAATATTATAACTCTCTTTTATAGCCACACCTTGTCTTTATATGTGCAAAGTTACACAAAAATTATATATGAGAATATTTATACATGGCATCATTGATAGAGAGAGCTTCTTTGTGCTATAGTCTTTTTTCATGAACATCTTTGTATACAAGATTATACCTTCAAAGATTCTACAAACATTATCAATGGAGAATTAGTCATGTAAATAATTTCAAACATAAAATTTAGATGCACAAATCATCAAAGTATAGATCCAAGAAACCTTAGATTAAGTCTAGGTTGTGTATGATTGATCTGGAAAATGCAAATAAAAAGAGCTCTTAAGACCAGGATGAATAAAGAGGAGATGAGGGTGGGAGGGAGAGGTAGGTAGAGTTTGAGAGGGTATACGGATATATATAAAGAGATATGTATAAATAGATTTAGGAGAGAGAGGTAGTATTGATACTTCAGAGGGGAGAATGGAGGGAGAGAGAGTTAGTGAGAGACTTATGATGAAGGAAATAGAGAAAGGGTAGGAAGGAGGGAGTGGTATAGAGAAAATTCTAGCTAGAGAGAGAGAGAGAGAGAGAGAGATGTCACATTCTACACTTTTTATATTATAGGATTTTTTTGAAATGAATTTCATAAACTTTTGAGTAGGTTATGGTGGTTAAACATATGAGCTTTTATTTTTTAAAATTATAGTAAAAAATTCTTATCTAATTATTTACTAGGTAAATAATTATGAAAAATATGTGGCACATCTAAACATGTGTCATCTACTTATATCTAAAATCTCATAAACAATTTTTTTTTTTTGTTTGTACTTAGGGTAGGCAAACATTACTTCTTATCTTTTTCCTAAATAAATTTTGTGCTACTTCATTGAAATTTCATCTTTTTACCAAATATGTTTTTTTTTTAGAAAACAACTAGTAGCTTATAAACTACATTCAATTTGCTACAAATTTTGCAATTACATATTTTTTAAATGTTAAAAACCTATTCAAATTTTGATGTCAAGTTTGTTGACTCCATTTTTATGAATTTTCATCACCACTTAAGAGCCTAGTTTGGACCACCATGATTCTACACATACCCATGAACAACAAATGATATTTGTTCAAATAATAAGGGATTTTTTAATTAAATTTTGGTCAAATCTTTGAAAAGTTTCTTTTTAAGATACTATGCATTAGACATGCTATTTTCATGAGTTGAATGATGAGTCACACATCCAAATCTTAGTTGTAGATAAGTATCCATTTTACATTTCTAAAAGACAAAAGTGGCTACATATTGAAGAAGCTAGCCTATATGACTAAGGGTCCCTCTCCCTACAATATATACATACTCTTACAAAATTTAAACTTACAACCTATCATTAAAAACTACAAATTCTCCATAAGTACACATATTTAGATGATAACCTATTCTTTAGATAGGGAACTCCCCACCCATTTCCTTTTTTCAAGCTATCATTTTTATTGTTTTCATTTTTGTACATCATTACATGCACATTCTACCAAGTTTTCTTATTGTAGACATCACTAGTAGTTCAACAATTTATCTTTCATCAATTTTGTATCCATTCAATACGAGTGGGAAATTCGAGTATGCAAAGAAGACGTGAGATATGACAAACAAAGGGTGATTTCTACCAAATATAGCATATCCACTAAAAATTATTTATATTATTAGAAAAAAAAAATTTAAAAAAAAAAAAACCATCCTTAAAAATAATGAAATTTTAGCAAATCAAAACTATTAGTTTTATTGAAATGTTCATTTTACAATTGTTGAAATCATCTCACATTTACCATGGTAAATTTAATAATGCCTTCCTAGTTTGACAATTACTAATATGTTAGTATGATGGCACTAGTCTGCCCAATATAACTATATGTGAAGTTTAAACGAAATTTAACACCTTTGTGTATTTAATTATTAGTTCCTGCCTATAGATGCAAAGAGGCAATAATTTTAACCAATAGAATTTAAGAATTTTTAAAATTTAGAGGTTTCTCCTATAGTTTATAGATTTATATATATATATTAAAAATAAAAATAAACTAATTATCTATTTTACTATTGACTATTGAAAAAAAATTATTAACAAAAATTAGTGAAAATAATCTACTACGCTTCCTTCGAGATTCTTACTTTCCCTGCATCCGCCATCGCCACTGCCGCCATTCGTTATTACTCCATTAGGGCCAAAGACATCTACAACCTTGGTATGGGAATCATTTCCTTACTCCACAACAACTCCATAGATTCGTCCTAGGCCAAGGGTTTTATCTCTAAACAAAACATAGCTTAGCGTTTCGTCTCCAAATTTGAATACAAAACTTGGCCTCGAGAATATGGATAATAAATATTTCCACTAGGAGCTGGTCACCTTGACGGAGATCCTTCCAACGAGCATAATGGCATTGGCATTCAACCTTTTTCATGTAATTTCGACTCTCTTACTTTGGTATAGCTCAGAGGGTCCATCTTTTTCGGTAGTCCTTTGTTCCCTAAAACATAAGAGGGGGATCCAATGATGCATCACCAGCAGAGAAGAAAAAAGGGAAGGAGATAGTAGAGGAAGTCGAGGCGGACTCATCAAGGGTGTCGGGCAATGATGCTTAGTTGTAGAGTGATGCATCATAGAAATGTATTTGGGTGTATCTTTTTGATAGTCTATACATAGTTGGTCTAGATAAATATATCCTTCTCTAGATTCGTGTACTCTCTATTATTCTTGACACTGGTTTTGCGCTTGTGATTTGATATAATGTTGTACATAATCTTCATGGCGTTTGGTAACTTTCTTTTCGGTTCATTTTTGCTACTAGTTTCAGAGGCTGGTTTGATTAGGTTCAAAGTTTTTTTTGACTAAAGTTCAGCCTCATTCTATAAGAATCTGTATATGGTAGGATCATGATACATCTAGTGTAATATTTTGATTATTAATATAAATATTAATATTAAAATGTAAATATAAATTTTTCAAATATTTTTTCTTGGACAGTTTTCTTATGTTGTTTTATAATTTTTCAACAGGGCATTACCATAATGTATAGAGATGGCAATTTGTCATATTGGAAAAAAAATAGAATCTATTTTCATAAGAGCAATTATAATATGCAAAAGACTGCATCACTCTTATCATTTAACAAAACTTTATATCTACTTGTTATATTAATAATATTAAAAAATAAAAACTTATTTAACTCTTTTAAAATTAAAAAATAAAATCAATTTAAAAAATATTTTGAAATAAAAATTGTTGAAAAAAGTTATAAAATTATTTCAATTACAATCCTTTATGAATTGAATTTATGTCTATATGTTGTGTCTAATAATCTTATAAAATTAAAAGAAATCAAATGTTTCTTTTTTTAAAATAGAAAAATCAGTCTGCAATTAAAAAATAGTTTATAAAACAATAAATTGTGATTGTCACACATAATACGACGTATTATTTAGGCTTAGCCTCCTCCAATTGCAAGAGACGTTCAATCGACAGATTGAGAGGTGGCATGGCTCTCCAATACCCCGCTTCTACGAATCTCAGCTGAAAAAACCTTCACTAATGACTTTTTTGGCCTTGCGTGAGAAGGGATGTATGGTTTGAACTGTGCCCGCGTCGCCAGCTCAACAGCAGCCTCCACAACATGCTCAACCCTCATTACACTTTCCACCACAAGCCATGCGAAGGTGACCAGTGGAAGCTCCTCTCCATATTCAGTGCTCACTTTTTCTTGAGTAGAAGCATGAGATTGTGTCCGTACGAGGCTCTGCAATTCTCGTCTCAACATAGGTCTCCTCAAGGACCTTTCCGTGTTGCTCTCCACCAAGCTCGCCGAACTATACAAGACTTTTTTCTTTGTCGTGCTAATGGAATTCCCTTGGTCATAAACTTGGACTTCAAATCCTTGGATTTTATCAGAATGCCATCTTCGAAGATCCATGAGATGTCTTTGCAAACCCTGCAAGGCTGCCTGCAAATCCTTCAATGCAAGATGTAAGTCCTCTGTCATGGTCTCTGTGTCGCATCTTTGCATGTGTCTGACAGAGTACGCAAGTTCTCGCAGTATTTTTGTTGCTTCCTCACTGAGCTTAAGGCATGGCTTCTTCAACGCCCATCGGACAGAAAGCGGTGTCTGTATTGTATTGTTTTGTTTTCAGTCATTAGACAATCAACTTTGATTTATTATGGCTCCCTCTACTTAACATCATATGTTTAAGGCGAAACTATCAAATACCAATTTTATGTTTAAAATGTATACCTGAATCTCGGATCGTAGGCACCCATGCAAGGCTACGATGGAATATGCTAAGTGCCGAAGATTGGCTCCAATTTTCACATACAGCTTCCACGGATGCCTATAGCGAAATCGCCCGTGCCTTGGCTCCCACCCAGCAAACGTCGCCTGCAATTTAGTATATAACTAATTTTAGTTTCACGTCCGTGATTACATAAATCTACAGAGTAGTTAAAAGCTAAATAACATACCAGAGATTCGTCTGTGACCTTGGAATCTAGCACAGATTTATATCCTTCGCATATACCATCTTCTGCTGGTGTGTCAATGCCGTCATCTTCGTCCGTCTCTTCAGCCCGTTCATCAAAATATTCCCTAACGCATCCTGACAGCTCAGAAAGATACAAAATTTTGTTTGAAATGATTGAACATTTGGAAAAATGATTGAGAATTAGGAATAGTTTAATCGGAAAATTTTTGATATTGTTATTAGGATTCAATTGTCTAATTTATTTTAGGTCAATTGATGAGTTTAAGGGCTTTCTAATGAATGGGTCATAAGGCACAACACTTGCTGAAGGTTTTACAAATGGGATTGTAAGCAGAGGGGGCTTAATCATGGAGGAAACTCCATAGTTAAGTGCGTTCGAACTGGAATAATACTGGGATGATTGACCTCTTGGGAAGTCCCAGTTGTTCAGCTCTGTGAGCATCACTTAGATGCAATGGATGTTAAGTGTTCCGTTCATTCTAATGAGAAATTGATTTTTATGAAATACTACTCAAAAAAACTACACAGTTGAATACTGATAACAATATCACAATTTGACTTACTGTAAAAATATCTCCACTTATCAAAAAGAATTTTGTTTTAATAAATGCTTTAGTCGCACTCTAGAAACATAAACATCGATGTAAACAGAAACCATATGTCAAATCTCCATTACCTTCAAGTGATTGAGCCAGGCCATCTAATTTGTCGGCTGTGGAGTTGTGAAGATCCTCCCCTGCCCAGATGGGACAAACAAGCAGACTAATGACGAGACACACACTGCAGCCAATGCCTATGGTGGACAAACGTTCATAAGTCATCCGAAATATGTTGTCGACTCGATATCCAGAGACAGCTATAAGATTGAATGTGAGAAGGAATGTCACAACTCCATAGTCATATCTTCTCTTTATTGTGGGGAAGAACCGAGTAAAAGAAGCTGCTGCGCCTGCACAAACAAGACAAGCACTCAGTCGAGTCCAGAGGGAAAAAAGCAATCACTTGTAAGAAAAGCATCAAGGAATTAGTTAATGACCTAAAACAAAAACCGAGAAGCCAATGATAATAGCCTCCCCTAGTACGCCTGCGTGCTCAGAAAAGTAACTGACACAAGTGGCTAGAGAACCTGCCACCAGAGTTCCTAACCCTCTGTTCAACCCTTTGCTCAGAGTGGCTCCTGCCAATACACAAGTACAACAAGTGCTTAAGTAAATTATAATCATATATACGTATATGGATTTGCTTCTTCCCAAACTCCTAAAGTGTCTTCTAGAGATTATGGAAGTTCAAAGAGCTAATGGATTATTACCTGCAGTGAACTCAAGGACAACCACAACAGTCAAGACTGCCCAAATGGCATTATCTCCAACGCCATTGAAGAGGGGATCAATCAAATACAGAAGAGAGACCAAAGACAGAGCCGCTCCACATTTCATGGAATGTATGAGCCTTCTTGGATCTTCTTTCAAAAGCTTCCATATTTGTTGAAAGGAGGATCCAATGCGGGATTTCATATTTTTTCCTTCTTTTCTCAGGCGTGCCCTGTTTCGAGGATTATCACTGACAATGACGTCTACTTTACACTCGCCATTCAGATCAGTGGACGCCATGACTAAATTTCTCTGTCAAAGCACGGAATTTTTTCTCCTATACTATATGAATCTGGGTAAATCTGGCTCCGAATGAGAATTTTGTAAGCATCAATCGTGGAGGCTTCCTACACTGTCAATACTGAAATCCTGAGTGCAATCATACTCAGAAATGATGGGCTATTAATTGACAAATCCTCTCTGCATCTTCCAAAAGCGTCCTAGTCAAGGGAATTCAACGTATATGCTATGAAGCTCTCCAACTGCAGACGTCTGCGTTTTATACAATAAATTTGTGCTTTTATAGTTAACACGTGTTCGCCTTGTGTGTTTAATTGATTATATGTTGCTTTTAATTTTGTAGCATGTACCGTCCAGTGCCTCATAATCAGTTTGATAATTCAAGTTACAACTTGTGTTTAGCCAATAAGTACTGTCCGTGTATGAAAGCTGACGTTGAAGCCATGAGTTTTTCTTGTAAAATGTGACACGTAAGAGAGTTGGGTTAAAGTCTGGCCAAGAAGAAAATTCGATTCTTAAAGATGCGTGAAATCGGGTCGACATGAAAAATGAAAATATACTTCTACGACAGATATAAAAACTACTAAAATAGTCGCTCAGTATTATGTGTCGTCACCGTGATGACATATGGAAATTTCATATGAAGCTACGAATATAGGAGTATACTAGTAATCGCACCTTAGTGTGCGTTAGGTATGTTGAAGAGGTGTAGAAAGTCAATTAGGAGAAAATTTGGTCTGTTTTTTACAAACATTTTTGTAATGAATTTTTAACTAGCTTACATATATTTTTATATCTATAAATATGTGGAGAGCTATCCTTCTCGAGGCACTTATTGTACAGAAGAGAAAGTAAATAAATTAATATTCAATTCTATTGTATTAGGATTATGGTTAGGGTTAGGGTTTTGGTTTTGGCTAGGATTAAGGTTAGGGTTTAGGATAAGGATTAGGATTTCGAGTCAGAGTTTATATCATGGTTAGCATTATGGTTAGGTTTAGAGTTTTGATTAGGGTTAGGGTTTAAAATCGGGGTTAGGATAGGGTAGGCTAGGGCAAACTTTTTCATTAGTATTATGATTAGTGTTAGGGTATGTATTAGGGTTAGGATTAGGATTTAGAGTTTTGATTAGGGTTAGGATTAGGGTAGGGAAAAGGTTTACATTTGTAATATGATTAGGGTTAGGCATAGGATTTACATCATGATTAATATTATGGCTAGAGTTACGGTTAGGGTTTAGTTTTAGGATTAGAATTATCGTTTATGATTTAGGGTTTGGACTATGAATGGTGTCACAATTTACTTCATGGTTACTATTATGGCTAGGGTTGGGATTTCCATTAGGCTTAGGGTTTACATAACAGTTACTATTATGGTTAGGGTTAGGGCTTCTATTAGGGTTAGGCTTAAGGTTAGGACTGTAGTTTAGATTATGGTTAGGGTATAGTTTTACATCATGGTTTGTATTATGGCCATGGTTATGGTTTGCATAGAGTTAGGGTTAGAGTTATGCTTAGGGTTTAGAATTAGAAATATTGTTAAGGTTAGGGTTTACATCATGGTTAGAGTTAGGGTTTCTAATAGGGTTGCGATTTAGGGCTACAATTACGCTTAGGGTTTAGGATTAGGATGATCATTAAGGTTTGTATTTATATCATAGTTATTATTATAGTTAGAGTTAGGGTTTTGATTATGGTTAGGATTAGAGTTTAGCATTATGTATATGTTAGGGTTTTGGGTTAGTGATATAGTTAGGTTTAACATTATAGTCAAGATTAGGGTTTAGCATTTATGTATATGTTAGGGTTTTGGATTAGTGATATAGTTAGGTTTAGCATTATAATAGTCAAATTAGGGTTTAGCATTTATGAGTAGGGTTATTTTAGGATTTAGAATTCTAGGGTTAGGATGAGGGTTTGGAAATTAGGGTTATAATTAGGGTTTAACATTTAGGATTCAGGATTAGCATTAGGGTTTAGCATAGAAGTTGTACCATTCAATATTAGGGCTTAGCATTTAGGATTAGGCTTTACCATTTAGGACTATGGTTATACTTAGGATTTAGGATTCAAGGTTTATCATTTAGGGTTAAGGTTTAGCATTTAAGATTGGGATTTGGCAATTAGAATAAGGGTTAGGGTTTAGCATTTAAAATTTAGGGTAATGGTTTGGATTAGGCTTTGGGTAATGGGTTAACATCATGATTAGTATTATGGTTAGGGTTAGGGTTTGTATTAGAGTTAGGATTAGCATTTAACATTTAGGATTAGGGTTTAGCATTTAAGATTAGGGTTAGGATTATGGTTAGCATTTACAATTAGGGTTTACCATTTAGGACAATGTTTTAGGTTAAAGGATTTATGATTCAGGGTTTAGCATTTAGGGTTTAGGGGTGTGGTTAGGATTAAGGTTAGGGTATGTGTTTACATAAACATTAGTAATATGGTTAGGGTTGGGGTTTGTATTATGGTAAGGGTTGGAATTATGGTTTATCATTTAGGGTGTAGCATTTAGGATTAGGATTTATCATTTAGGGTTAGTGTTTAGCAATTATAGTTAGGATTATGGTTTAGAATTTACGATTCAGGTTTAGCATTTAGCATTTACTGTTATCGATGGGAATAGGGATAGGGTGTGGGTTTACATCACATTTATTATTGAGGTTAAGTTTAGGATTTATATTAGGTTTAGAATTTAGGGTTAGGATCTAATAGTCAGAATCAGGGTATCGCATTTAAGATTAGGATTGAGAAATTATAGTTAGGATTAGGATTGATCATTTATGATTATAGTTACGATTATGTTTTGTCATTTATGATTAGGATTTAACATTTAGGATTAGGGTTTAGTATTTACAATTGGGATTTACCATTTAGGATTAAGATTTAGGTTAGGACTTAGGATTTAGGGTTTAGCATTTAAGATTAAGGTTAGGAGTAGAGTTTAGCAATTAGGATTGGGATTAAGGCTCAATATTTAGAATTAGGGGTTATCATTTAGGACTAGGGTTTAGGCTTTAAGATTAGGATTATTGTTATGGTTAGGGTTTACATCATTGTTAGTATTATTGTTAAAGCTAGAGTTTTTATTAGGATTAGGTTTTAGGGTTAGGATTGGAATTAGGATTTAGTGTTTAGGATTAGGATTATAGTTCAATTTAGGTTCTAAATCATGAATACCATTATAGTCAAGGTTAGGTTTTGGTTTTGGTTTATAATTATGGTTAGGGTTAGTGTTGAGGCTTTTGGTTACTAGGGTTGTAGCTAGGTTAGGGTTTAGTGTTATTGTTTAAAATTAGGGTTCAATTTTATTGAGTGTTAAGAGTTATGATTTAATTTTAGATTTTAATATATTTTTGAAATGAATAAGTTCAAATATTGAAACATAATAAAAATTCATGAAATATTATATTTTAGTGAACATAAGACAAATTAGATAATATACTCTTTAACCTAGTTTAGAATTCTACTTAATATATAGGGAAGGAGATAGTAGAGAAAGTCAAGGAAAAATCATCAAGGGTGTCGGGCAATGATTCTTAGTTGCAGAGTGATGCATCACAACAATGTATTTGGGTGTATCTTTTTGATGGTTTGTACATAATTGGTCTAGCTAGTTATATAATGCTCTAGATTCATGTACTCTCTATTATTCTTGACACTAGTTTTGTGCTTGTGATTGGATGTAATGTTGTACACAATCTTCATGGTGGTTGGTAACTTTCTTCTTGGTCATTTTTTGCTACTAGTTTTAGAGGCCGATTTGATTAGGTTCAATTTTTTTTACTGAAGTTTAGTCTCATTCTATAAGAATTTGTATATGGTGGGATCTTAATAAATCTGGTGTAATATGTTGATTATTAATATAAAGTATGGGTCTCTGACCTTTTATCTAAAAATAATAATAATTCTAAAATATAAATTTTTTATTAATTTTTCTTGGACATGAGTTTGCTTATGTTGTTTTATAATTTTTCAATGGAAAAATTAGTTCATCATTGGACACAAAAGTATAGAAGTAAGAGTGGTTCAAGACAATATTACAATTAACAATATGAAAAGATTAAAAAAAATATAGCTTGAAGATATACCAAAATTTCATGAAACAGAGAAACTCTTCTCTTTAAAACAAATAACCGCTTATTTCTCCTTGCTTCAATTTTAGTTTAATTTATATATTTTGTATTGTAGAAAACTCTTCTTAATGGTAGAGACTGTTGATTTTTCTATTAAAATAATATGTTTTTGTTGTCAACTTAGTTTAGACTTTAGAGTTCTTTTGCAAGTAAAAGTAGAAATAAAAGGAATAAAAAATATCAAATATTTTTTTATTAGTTTTTAGTAATACAGATTTCATAGTTTACAACCTTGTCCATTGCTTCTCAAAGTTCCAAATTTGGCAAGGATTCTCTCTCAAAATATTTAAACTTCACAAACATGCATCAAATCTAAACATATCAACTCTCTTATATGTTGCATCAAATTTTTGTGAGCATTCTCTATCAAAATAACTAAACTTTGCAAATATGCATTAAATCCAAACTGATCAATTCACAAAAAGAAAGGATTTTTTTACCTGATTAAACATTACCCCTTGTATAACCTATTCCATTTTAATGTTTAATATATTTCTTTGTACAATAACACTTACAGAATGGTAGGAAACAATTTTTATTATCAATGAACACCATCACCACTATACAGAATAACTAATTACATTGATTAAAAAAAAATATTTTCACTCTAGACATTGTAACTAACACCCATTGATTATAAATCTGAAAAGATTTAAAAGCTCCTCACAAAAGGAGGGGTGTGAAGCTGAGACAATGCTCAAATTTTATTTACCCATACCCACACTTAAATTATTTAAATTTAGGGGCTTAAGCCTTAAACAACAAAATTTTAGGTCATTCTTTAGAAAACATTGTGTCCTTTGCCCATTAGTCAAGTTTTGTTCCCCCGCTACTCCTTTTTTGTACTTAGACTAAGTGGGCATCTTTTGTATAACATTTAACAACTTACATCAAATATCAACCAATTGTATTTATGAACCAAAAAATATCAAGGTTAAAAGATAGTGTGAAGTTAAATTTGGGACCCAAAAAAATAAGAAAATTTCTCATACATTAAAAGCTATAGTAATTTAAGTTTCCAAATGCAAATAAAATCTTTCCAGTTATAGATGTAAGATTTTTTATATTTCAAAAATAGTTGTATCTACATATCGCCCCCATGCATCTCCCTTTTAAAAATTCAAATATTAAAGCTAACACAGTGGTATGAATGTCATTTAACAAACTTAAAGATATTTTTTGAATAGAGAAGCATGCATAAGGAGTCTTTCATTCACTATATATTCCAAATCAAATACTCTTAAAACTACCCACAACTCATCATAATAAAGTATCGATATAGAAAAATAAATTCTAGCTCTAGAATTTTAGTAAACCATAATGTACATCCATTCATTACTAGGCAATTCAAGTGTATAGGCATCCAACAAAAATGTCTAAAATTGAGTTTAACAAATGCCCTTAGAATCGCATACAACCCTAAATTCGTACTGAATTGTAGCTCAAAATTCAACGTTCTTGATGAAGGGTGCTCCCCTTAATACCACAAACACATAACAGAAATAGAGAAACAACAACAATATGCAAGAACAGAAAATTGGCTTCTTATTATCTCCACAAATGTGGAATTACAAACTTTCAGAATTATAATATGCAAAGCCACATGGGCATTCCCTTACAATATTCTGTAGGATAAAGCCTCGAATCAATACCCAGATCTATTACCCAGAACTATTCTGAACTACCTAAGACAATAATACAGCCTTCCTTATATAGGCAATTATCCACCGCCTGGGAAGGTTCCAGAATTTTAGCCAATAAGGCCGACCAAACTTAGAATTATTTTATTTTACATTTTATTACATCATAGTCGGCTCAAGATAACCTTTGAAACCCGAACATAAATTTTGAAGAAAATTATTTTTCGCCATTTCAGGTGGCCCAACTTCCGAAGACCATAAGTCATCACCAGTTGACCCGCTCGGCTATTATAACCCCATTTCGGAAACGCCACGAAGCGCTCTACAGGCTTGACTGGCGCAAGTGCTCGTCACCCAAATTTTCGACCTCATCCGGGGCCTCTAAAGCCTTCAAAACTGAGTTCAAAGTTTCTGTACCCTGTTGCCAATACCGAAAATCTTCAATATCTTCCAATATACACTTGATCTGGCAATGAAACTTTACTGGCAGACTTATATGACCAAATTGAACCTCTAAGAAAGAAATCAGATCATTCTGAGCACATACGAAAATTACCAAAAATAGTAACTTTCCATAAATAGCAGCTCTGCACAAAATAACCCTTATTGAATATAAAAACAGAAATATTTTTGGGTGATGCAAGATTGCTCTTACACCCAGGATGCTCCTGCATCAGTTCTACTCTATGATTCTGAATTAAGAAAATGAGAAAGCAAGAAGGGTATTCAATAGAAGGAATCATTAAAATTGCTTGAACTATTGGATAGGAAATAGTCAGAAGAAAGGTAATAGAACTAGGTATTCATAATTGGAGACTTGTAGTTATTTATCTAACAATTGTTTGAATAAAAAACAAAATTTAGATTTATATTTAAGTGAGTGTACCCAGTACGACAATTGTAGAAGTACCAGGAACATTTGCATTTAACATTGTAAAACCCTTGTTGAACTCCAAAATAAAACCAAAGATATTAAACTTACTATGAATCAAGAGACCAATTTAAAACATAATAGAAGCTAAGATAGATTTAATGGCCCCAAAACATAAATATAAAGTACTAAAATCTCCAAGTGGGTTCACTAAACAAGGATTGGTATTGTATAATATAAATAGGGGATTATGTAAAAGGGTTATTTTTCCCAATTCATATTACACATTGGAATACAAAAGCACCCCAAGACAAATATGATTAACACCACTTGGAAGATGTCAATGCAATATCTATGCTTGAAGAGTTTTGATTCCTCTGCTACTTAGAGTTGAAAGGAGAGGAATGGATATGCAAAAGACTAAATGAGAATAGATCTAATATAATCTAGCTAAGAAAACTGATCTAAAAGGGATGGAGAATGACTCGAATAGACTTGGAAATGAAATAGGAAAAAGTGAGTTTTCAGACCCAAATTTCCAATTTTCAGAGTCCCAGACTGAGTTATAATTACATGGATTTGAGATGTAGAAGATGTAAACTAACTTCTGACCAAATATGAGCTCAAAGTGGTTGGGACAGGTCAAGTTTGGTGATGTGTCTGCAATCTTTTTAGCTAAAATTTTCACATAACTTGCAATTGTTCTTGTTCTTTCCATATCTGAATCAGTTGCATTATAACATATTCCTTCACAAAAACAAATGGGTGAAAGGTTGCGGAAAGGGTTTTGCCTCAAGTTCAAAACCCTGTTTAGAAATCACTCTTTAAATTGGAAATAAATTGCATAAGAAAAGATGAAATAGAAACTAGATTTGAATTGTAAATCATCTTATACCTCAATTATACAATGCCTCTTTAGATGTGATCACATATGTTGATGCAATCAGTTGATCTAAAATTAAATCATGAAAGAAATGCATTGAATGATGGAAATTGTATTTTTCCACAATGATTGAGGAAGAAGGAAGAACATCTTGAAGGATTGAAGACTTGGATACTTAAAAACCTTGAGAATGCTCTTGAAATTTGATTTCTTGATTGATTCTTGATCATGAATGTTTTCACTTTATAATGGATACCAAAATAAGGAAATATAGGACTTTATATTCTCCATACATCATTTCAAGGGTTAAAACTGAGGCAAGCCAGTGACGGATCTAGATCTCTTGAAAATACCTATTATAGGGCCCTGGGCCAAATTCCTATGGTAAAAATCACCAATGACATTTTTTCCCAGGGATAGATTACCAATGGAATTATGTAACCTAGTAAAATGAGCCAAAATTTAAAGTGGGTGTCCTAGACAGTCATCGAATGCGGAATTTCTGGGTACAACATATTATGAGTTCAAGAGACCATGAAAAGGCCATAAATTGCATGATAGGTACTATGAAATGAAATAATTATTTGATTGGAGGAAAAATAGAGGAGAACACTTAGAAATAAGGGCCAACCTTAATTTTCAAAGAAATTGAATCAATATAAAACTTATAATGTTAATTTGAAGGTCCAACAAGGGTTAGAAAGCTATTACAAAAGCACAAGTAGTCACCTATAAAGAAAAAGAGAACACATCAAAGATAACATAAGACTTCATGATCCAATAAAATAGAAAAGTGTGTTGTGCTATGAGATCATGACGAAGAGAATGAGACAATCATGGATGGCACAAACCAAAAGTTATGTTGCACTAGGTGATCCATGAGATAGAAAGGAGAGAGAAGAGAAGGGGAAATGGTCTAGAAAATTATGTTATGATAGTCTTACCCATCAAAGAGAGCATAAAGATAGCATAGTGCATGCTACTCAACTCATGAAAAATTATGTAAATAATAGGTTGAATGTTTTACAAGAGTGGTTATCATTGCATGTCACAAATCCCAAAGGAGGGAATTAGCGATTAGTCTAAAAATCCCCCCCTCAACATCATCCAAGGGGATTTGAACCTATAACCAAGTTGTGATACCACTTGTTACAAGTAGTGGTTGTTGAACCAAAAGATTGACCTGGTAATACCTAATACATCCACTAGACTTATAGAAGAAACAGGAGGTTGTTAAACCTTGTCAAAAATCCCAAAGGGGGACGTTGGTGGTTAGTCCAACATAATGGTCTAGCAAGGTGTGTTATGCTGGTAAACCCATGAAAAGGATATATCAAATAGTTTAGCAAGTTATGTTATGCTAGTTCAACAAATCCTATGGATAGCCAAGAAAAGTATTGTATCCAAAAAAATATTCCAATATATATATAAGGGGAAAATGAGATCTACTTTATAATAAATGGAGAGAGAATACCAAGATTCCATCACCAAAGGAGGCCTGATTAACACAAAAGAAAGTGTCCATTTGTAACCTTCACAAAGGGAAAAATTACATGGATTAACTTCTCTCTTACCTCCACAAAGAGAGGGTTTGGGAAATGAAGGATAAAATAGAGATGTACAAAAGAAAGTATTGAAATTAAAAAAAAAAGGGAAATTACTTTGGAAAATATGAACCTATAAATATCTTGTCAAACTGTGTCAGAAATCACTAAAATCTAATAACCATGACTAAAAATGTGAACTCCACAAAACCCAGAAACTATTTTGCTCCTAGAATAGGATGATTTTTTAGTTCTATGTCAACTTGGGGTCAGCCTTGACCCAGGACTAGGCCAAATTTTGCCTATACTTTCTTTGTTGATCTTTCCTGATTTTGAATTTGCAACTGTGCCCTGTTCTAGAAAATCCCAAAAATGGATCTAAAAGCCTGTAAATTTGGCTCTACAAGAGAAAAAAGGTTTTTGTGTTTTTGGAGAGGATTTTTCCTCAATCAAACCCCAGTTTAGGAATCAAATTTAACCTTTAAACAATAAGAAAGAAAATGCTAGCAAGTAGTAGAAGTAGATCTAACAATAAAGAAATACTAATCAATGAATATGCAATTGTGTTTAAGATGTACAATCAATTATGTTAATGCAATAGCGTTGACTCAATGAAAAAGACCTATAAAGGAAATAAATGTAAATCAAAACTTCAATGTGTATGCATGCTTTAAATTCACCTTGAAGAAGAATGATAGATCTTAGAGGAACGGTTGTAGATCTTGAAGATGTGACAATGGATCTTGAATGTATAAAGGTAGATCCTCCCTCCTTGATGGAAAACTCCATTATCTCCTTAAAGAAAGAAATTAGATCTAGAGGAACGAATTCAAGAATGATATGATCTTTGAATGTCTTTGCAAAACTCCTTTAATTCCTTGAAACTTGAAACCTTGAATCCTTGATCTTCAATAGACATCTTGAAAGGTTGTGAGATCATGAAATAGCTTGAAATTATGAACTCTTAACACATATGGATTAAATTTATATTCTTACATCCCCAAAATGAAGATGGAGGGCCTCTATTTATACCTAATTTTGTCTCCAAAATTGAGAAGGGCCGACTAGAAGATGGGAGAAAATTAAAATTCTTAAAGGGTCTGGTATCCTAAAAAGGGTGACCCACAAGGTGAGGACTAAAGTTCGACCTAGACCTAAGGGTCAAGGCCAAAATTTTTCCTAAACCTAAAGATGGCGGACAAAATTTGGCCTAGACCTAATGGTTAGGGCCTCCCAGAATTGTCTTGGGGTTTCAGAAAGAAGGAAAAAGAAGCAAGGAAAGGGACAAACCAAGGGAACATAAGACATGGAAACCTATGAGGATATCAAAATATTAAAGAAACATATAAAAGGGGCCCAAAACATCCAATTAGGGAGGGCTAAAAGGTCTTATCATGGGTGCTTCCATTTTAAGATGATACAGTATAAAGGAGAGTTATCTGGCCCTAGCAAGTTGTATTATGCTAGTTTACTCTACAAGAAATGCTTAAAATGCTTAAAATAAATGAAATATTTTCAATAAGGAGGTCATTTGTTACCCCCTTAAGATGGAAAAATAAGACTATTTTTACATTTAAGAAAAAGAGAAATAAAGATAAAGTACCTTTAAAACAAAAGGAGGTGTCCATGAAGTGACACCTAGTCCTAGCCAAAAAGGTAACACCTCCTATGAGGTCAAGGAAGGGACCAATGCAAAGAGATACCATGCTAGAAGTGTAGAAGGGATCCTTTTGAATCATGCCAAAAAAGAGATGTGAAATAACAAGGGAAGTGTTACCATATTTCTATATTCATTTCAATTGGTAACATATTTACTAGATGAGTGACTACAGTACCCTAGTTTGCATTATTAAGTGATCTTGTTTAAATTTGTGTTCATTTCATATGATGAAGTACATGTAAAAGAAAAGAAATATGTACATGTAAAAGACTACATGTATATATATGTTGAAAACCTTGTATGTACTATACAAAGAAAGGAGTGAAAAATAAAACATTTGGGCTCACACAAGCTGTGAGCATAGCCAAATCCTAGAAAGATAAGGTTGAATACAGACATACATAAGTAAATGAGCATAAACAATGGGGTACCAGACATTTCCTGAAGAGATGATGGAAGGATGACCAAGGAGTGAATCCATTGTGCTCCTACTTGATCCAGAACCTGCAAGAAGGAAATAAATGGGGTTAGATCCAAGGGATCTAAGCAATGCATGATATCCTATTACATATCCTCATCTATAGTCATCCATGTGCATAATCAAGCCAAACATATCTAGAAGGAAACCATGAGTTCTACAAGACATGTACACTCAGAAAGATGCTACAGGAGGAAGAAGATACCATGTTTTCACAAAGTTGTTTGTTCCATGTGTAGGTACAGAAGAACTTGTGACACTGTTATTTACCCTCACTCAGATAATCAAAGTACTGAGAGGATGGCCTTTCCAAAAGACCATCCTCAAAGTACAATGATTGTCTAGACAAAAAATATTGCAAAGTACTAAAATGTAATGAATGATGTTGCTCTATAATAAGGGCACTGTCAGGAAGCCCTCAAAGATCCTTGAAAAAACCCACATCACAGGCCAAGAGCACCCATGATCAAGTGTTAAGCCCTCCTAGTACCCTACATTGAAATTGTAAGGGTAATCAGAAGCTCTATTTCCATATATTTTTTGATTATCCCTAAATTCCCAAGGAGGAGCACTGATCTAGGAAGAGGGAAGCAGTCAGTGAAGTAGCGGTGACCATGGAACATTCAGAATCCATGAAGGAAGAATGGTACATAGAAACTCTATAATAAATATAATTTTCAAAGAAAGGACACCTATGAGCTTCGCATCATGATGGGCACAAGCCAATTTCAAGTACAGAAAACATGGGAGCATAGTCAAATAGAAGAAAATTAACATTAAAGGAAGTGGCCAGAACGAGAATGAAGCAATAGCAAGAGCATGATCAATGAGCACGGAAAATGAGCATCGGGTGAACCGTTGTTGTGGATGTCCCATCCAAACAATACAACAACAACATCAAATTTTTTTGTTCCATTTGATGTTGCTATAGCACCATTCCCAAGTGGAACATCCACAACAATGACTCAAATCATGTCATAAAACCATGGCCCCAAATGATCAAATAAGGCAGTTCAAGTATAGGGAGCATGAGAGCATCACCAAGCAATGGAAAGTCAATATCAAAGGTCACCAAGCATTCACTATATATAAAAGGCCACCATGGGAAAAGTAATTATATTCCATCAATGGCATCCAAGTGCCAGCACAGCAAATGGAGCAGACAAGATAACAATACAACAACAACGAGTAGGTGGCTGCCTCTTTAAAACTACTTTGATAAATGAGATAACAACAATGTCATAGGTGACTAAATAAAGCATGCATATATCATAATGGTGTAAGCAAAAACCATAAATATATAACAATGAGCATGGCTAGAAAGAAAGCATCAAGTGATACCATCTAAATCATGCAACAGCAACATCAAATGTTGTTGCTTCACCTGATGTTATTGTGGCATCATCAAGCAATGAGGATGGAGCAACAATAATATTCCATGAAATATGCAGTCAAGAAATAGGAAAATAGAAAATATGTATCCAAATTAAGATGGAGCGGCAATAAGTGTTGATACAATAGCAAATGGTAGTGAATCAAGCATCTAATGAATCAATGATGCCACTGATATCATTCAACATGGTATATTATTCATGCAAAATCAGGAAGTATGACATCATGATAGGCAATGAAGACTCAATACACATTGTCTTGAAGCAGTGACACAAGAGACATCATGATAAAATGACATGCAATAGAAGCAACAAATGGAGCATTAGTTAAATCAAAGTCCCCATGCAAAAGACATCATTACATGTATTCAAAACCAAGAAGGATGATAGTGATGTAAGCACGAGCCCCATAGATACAAAAGGAATAATCAAACAACAGTGATATATAGCATAAGCTCGAGGCCTAATAGATCAATCAACATTGATATTGCCTTGGTAAGTTCATAATCTAATATTCATTATGTCCCAATAATCTCATGTAGCCAATCATCCACAATGGTATGTCCACTATCAAAGGGTAACAACAATGATAGTGATATAATAGCAACAAAACGTGTCTTAGATCAAGATAGTGAACCAAGAAGGAATAGTCAAACAGCAAGCATGCCATAAAAATGATCATGCAATTAGTAAATCACAATGAACTTCATTAAACACAAGTTTTCAAGACTATGATTTTCTAAATCCCCATAGCATGGGTTGGGAACATAAAAGAGGAACATCAAAGATAAATAGAACACCAATGGAATGATAACACAATACCAGATAATGGCCAAGTAGTGGATAAAAGCCTCATCAAATCAGTCAGCAATCATTCAATGATAAGAGGTAATGATGCCCTAGTAAAGAAATAGTAAACAATAATGCCCAAATAAGCTCATAGGCTATCAAGTATTTAATTGCACAAATAGTAGTTTAGACATCATTTAAATCAATGACCCTTCATTAACATAAGATTTCAAGAGCACCATCGAGAAAATGGAGTAAGAAACAATGATAAGAGGTAATGATACCCTAGTGTCAGACACAAGTCTTCAAGGATATAATCAAGTATAATACAGTAGTGAAATGAAAGCAAGAAATAATACAATGAAGTGAAGAGAGTAGTCATGGACATGTACCTTCACCACAGTCCTCCATCCAATCAAATAAAAAAAATGATAGATGTATTGATGCCCTAGCTCAAGCTCACAGGCTTTTAAGATTCTCAAAGAATTGAGTGATGTAAAAGAAATATCTTAATGCTATAAATTAAATAACAAAGATAATGATGCCCAAGAATGGGCTCCAAATAATCAAAGATCAATATCAAAAGTATGCAGTACTTTCAACAAGGTACCACAAAGCATTGAAGCAGCAGAGAAATACAATGGGAATGATCACCTACCTCCTGTCGTATATTGGCTTCAAACTCTAGAGAATTCCCCATAGAAGGCTTGGTGCAAATGGAAACATCTCCAAGCCATGTCATCTTTCCAAAGGAGAGTGCAATTAGGGCTCAATGCAAGTGAAAAGAAAAGCAAGAAGGCCAAGTTCAACATAGATTTAAAATATTATGTTAAGATGGGCATGTTTAAAACTTAAAAAACTTAGCCATGTTTAGAGGTGGGGTAGGTTATAGAAACCATTTCCTAGACATATGGTGGGAGCCTTTTATAAGGGGATAATGGGAAATGGTTTTTCATTAATGAAAATTATAAAACCATTTTTACAAAGGAAAAAAATTAAAGATCAAAATATATGTCTCCTAGGTCCTAAGTGCTATAGTTGATGTTGGGAGATGTTTTAGGTATCTTTATTAATGAAGGGTCATAAATGTAAAATCATTGCTTATATTATTGTTAAGATATTAGAGAAATGATATTATTATAAATCATTTTTTCAAGTATCATTCATGAAGCATGATTAGGGGATAATTCAGATTTGATAGGGGATGGCTTTATTTTCTAAAAACTCTTATCTTCTCACCTACCCCTATGATTCTGGGATTATTGTTACCCAAATTTGAGAAGCATCGATGGACCTATCTAGGATTTTGTTAGTCTTTTCAAAGATTTCCCTTCACACCAATCCCGTAGTTGGTGGAGTTGGGCAATGAATACCCAAAATTCTTGGATATGTAGATTCTAAAACTCACTTATTTATACCTCTCACTTTGGTGATTGAGGCAGTTCTTCCATTCTATCTCACTCTGAGATTTGAATGTTTGTAGCCTTGGAGAAGCAGATTATCTTCCTAGATCCTTTTTGTTGAATGCAGAATAGTGGTTCTTCTTTTCTCATTGGTTTCTAAGTGGTTTAGTGAGTGTTATGTCAAGTTATTGTGACTAGTTTGATCCTTTACTAGATATTTTTACTTATTCAATAGTTCAGAAAATACACTTTTTTGTTTGAAGGTTTAATTTGTGTGCATTTACAAATAGTTTAGGTTGTGGAACTCATTTCCTTCCTACATATAACCAGTACCTTATTATTTCTAAGGGAAACACTGTATGTGGGATAAATTTTTTATGTTATCACTCATGTTTCAATGCACATTGTGAGTGTTTTGCAATATGTGGATCATTAAAAGTTGGTGAATCACCTAGTTTCCCTTTCAGTTATTTCAATTCATGCATTCTCTTCCCTTTTCCTCCAAAAGTTAGTTTAAGTTTTAAGGTGATTCAAGGGGAAGCCGGCCCCTAATCCAGAGGTCTACTTTCTTATAGGTCACCCACAACCTGAAAGTAGTCCCATGTTTCACAGGATTGCTAGGTTTCACACTTAGCTCTTTCAGGTGCAATCCTTAGTGACAATAGTTTTTGGCATGCCCGGTGGGACTGAGACTCTGTGAGTCAAATTTTCTAGAGTAGTTATATATGGGTTATTATTTGGTGTGAGTAGTGACAATATTTTATATCATACCTGGCAACTCTAATCTTGTTTCATGCAAATTAGCCTTTAACATTATGAGTGGCGACTCTAATATATAGAGCTACCTTCATCTAAGAAGAGGACCAAGGCAACCCAATCCAGTGTGTCTCAATCTGCTAATTCCAGTCCTATTCCTATAAGTACTACCATAATCCCACTTGTTCAAGCAGCACCAACAATTCAAGTTCCTTTAAATCCACCAATAGCTAGAAACCACCCTTTTGTGACCTTTAACCAAGGTAGACCCTTGAATTTGCAGCAACACAATGACATACATGTATCATCTCTTAAAATCTTACCCATGGATCTTTATAGGAGAAGATCAAACCTTGACCATTGAACACATAAGATATGTTGCATCCCTTTGTGCTTTCCACAATATAACCCATGATAATGTGGTTGTGAGGTTGTTAGCAACATCACTCAAGGGTAAGGCATTGCAATGGTTTAGGGGTTTAGCAATTAATTCTATAGCAAGCTGGGATGAGCTAGGCCAAGCCTTAACTAATCAATTTGAAGACAAGTTTGACCATCTTTCTTTAGATGAGCACTTGACCACTATAAAGAGAACACCTCATGAGCACATGATGGATTTCAATTTTAGGTTCCAAAGGACATGGAATAGGATCTCGGTAGCAGTTAGGCCTTCAAGACAGCATGTTTTCCTATATTATTTCAGGGCACTCAACAGTGATATCTCTATCATGAACCAGTCTATGGGAGGGAACAACTTACCAACAACCTTTGATATTACCATAAGGGCTGAGAATGGTCTCATCCAAGCTGGGAAAATAGCCCCAAGGCCTCCAATGCCTATTTTTCCTAAATTGTAACCTATCCCTGAAGCAAGTCTAGCTTTAGCATCTATTCCACCTGCCCCATATCCTTCCCAAAAAAAATTTGCTTCATTTATTGATCAGTCCCAAGAGCTGAAGGACATCAAAAAGACCTTGCAAAACATTTCTAATAAGTTGGTTAACCTCAAAAGGTAGCAGTTACAGCCCTACCAACAACCTTACCAAGCCCCCTATTAGGATCAATACTAGCAAAATAGACCCCAATATCAGCCAGGTTAGCAAGGCCAAGCAAGGAACTATAACCAAAGAGCTAGCAGCCCTGCAATCCCAACATTCCTAGTACTTCTAGAGAGCTTGTTCATGTGGCATAGAACAATATGGCACAAGAATATCAATGGTGTTTCCCATGCAACCAACATCACATCTAGGGAATCCATCCCAATGGTTTTGGCCAAGCTCTCATGGTGCAAAACAATTTTGTGGCCTCGTAGGAGATGCCACAAGAACCTAAGATCCAAGAAAGCCAACTGGATGCCTCAAGTAAGCTCAATACACCAGAGGTGGCCCTCATCAACTTCCAGAAGGAGGAATTCTATGGGGTTAAGTTTTCCCTAAATGACAACTAGAATTATGTTCCAATTGTAGCCAACACAAGATCTAAGAAGAAGGCCCTAGATGTAGAGAAACTGACTTCTACCAGTCAACAAACCCCATTTGTAGTTTCACAACCCAAGGATGCTCAAGATTTGCTTCAAAATCAACCTAAAGAGGTCAAGGAGCCTGTTAAAGCAGCAACACAACTTGCATTAGCACAACTAGAGGTTGCTACAATAAAAGGGCAGTCAAAGGTAAGCATGGGTTCCTTCAATATTATAGAACAAATGAAGAAAACTTCTATAAGTTTGCCCATGCTAGATACTTTAGCCATTCTTGGAAAAAATGAAATAATGCTTGATGCCTTATCTAAAATTTTATTTCAATGATAAGGATGCTACAAAACAACCTAGGGTTTTGTTAGCTGAGGTGTCTCAAAAGGATCAGCAAAATAAAGAGGACAGCTTGCAGCCCACCATTAATCAACAAGCTCCATAGGTCAAACCTCCTCCCTTTTATGTCACTCTTATCATTGGGAAATTTTTTGTTCATAATTGTATGATTGACTCTAGGGCAAGTAGCTTAGTCATATCTAAGCAATTGGCAGACACCTTAGGGTTTTTTCTTATGAAACCCTAGATAGGCCCATTGTCCAATTATATGGGTCATCAGTTAGTACAGTTGGAGTGATTAAAGACCTAAGCCTCACCTTACATGAATTTCCTAATTTCTCAATCCCTCAAGATGTCTATGTTATTGACCTACTCCCTACTTTGCTATTTTCCTCAGTAGAGACTTTACTGCTAGGTTGGGTGGATATCTTTCAGCAAATTAGTCTCATTTGTATTTTAGGACCAGGTATGGTACAATGGTTAGAATCAAATTAGAAGCCTTTGCAAAATACCATGTAGAACCCTACACACCTAGTCCCATCAACATGAATTTGATGTTCCATGAGCAAGAGCTCACTGATTCAGAACCAGAGACCACTACTGAGAATATTCCAACTATTGACTTGGATGAATCTATATCAGTTGAATTCAAATCATCATTTCACCCATATAATTATCACAAAATCTTACAATTTGATTTGATCAAACATCTTCTTACTGGGAACCCAAGGAAAATATTTGTTCTTATCCTTCTTACTATATTTCTGCACAATTAGTCTTAAAGAAACATGTATTATATCAATCAGATAAATAACTATATTTTCCTTCTTGAAAATACTTTTCTCAAGGCCTTTTTCTTAAAAAAAAATCTTTCATTTTGTTCAAATCAATCTTTTCTTCTTCTGATACCACCTTACCACACCACCACTTGGTCTTGTCTGTTCTTCTCAAGCCCGTTTACACATGCAAAACATTAGTATAAAAATTTTCTATTCTTACATGGCTCAATAACTTTACTCTCTAATTAGTGTCCTACACACATTAGGACTATATTTAACTAATCCATCTCTACAACAAGTAGTCATGACCAAACTCTCATTACCATCCTCATTCTATATAAGCAAACATCCATAATTAAAACTGATCATGGACCAAACAAAGATCAACACCTAGTTTCTAACTGTCATCTTGTCTATTCAAAATATTTGTGACCAAATTTTATTCCATTCACCTAATTGTTTATTCTACAATCTAGAAAGGTTTTGTGACATGTCTTAACAATATCCAACCCTTATATAGTATTTTGAACCTTTCAAAATCATTAAAGTAATAAGTGAGGAAAAGTGGTTTTTCATGAAGACAGTTAATACATTATACTGATAGTAGATGGTATTCAGCCTTCATTCCATGTATACCATGATTCTTAAATTTACTAATCATTACTTATTGCTAATCAAATATCACAGAATAAATTACCTTAAAATATATTGTTCGATTGAAAAATTCCATGTGTATACAATTGTAACAACAGTTTACACAACTCATCCAAAATGATATACAATCAAATGTAAATTTTTATTCACCAAACAATTTAGAGACTTAACCATATGGTAGATCACAACAAACATTAACTACATATTCTTCACAGGGGTGAGAGAGATCACGATAATAAAATCCTCCATAATCCTTGCTACTTTCTTCAAGAATCATGATGACACAACATGTGCAAGGGGTGCACATTTCATCTTAAAAATTACCATGATTTATTTTCCTTCTCCAAACCATGGTTAAACCTTTATTTTTTTCACGACCATCAAGTAGTTTCTCTCTACTGCTTTTGCAAAAATATGCTATATGTCCAAAATTGTTACATCTGAAACAAATTTTATTCTTATTTTGCAAGAACATATTTCTCTTAATTGAGTTTTTACGAAGATTTAGATATAATTATCACTCTTATGACCATGGTTATAAAAAATATAACATGTTTGACTCTTTGAAGTTCAAATAAACTTCTACTTGAAGAACTATACCATCTCTTATCATCATTCCTACAAGTTGCGGCTTTATGACCATATCTATTACAATTAAAATAATATCCTTAAAATGTATAATTGTGGCTTCTTGATTGATCATACCAAGGATGAAAAGGTCTATAATATCTTCTTCTTTCTCTGTGAATGCCTTTAGAGGATCCTTTAGCAACACCATTATCATCTGACTTCTTTTTTTAGGTGTAGCAACATGTTGATTCAAATCAATCTTATTTCTTAGTGTTTTCAAGAATACAAATTCCTTCCCATCTATAGTAGCAAATAAAGTTTTGTGTTCAAAATGTTTTGAAGATATTTTTCCAACATTGTATCCAAAACATGTAGATTCCTTAGAATGTCTTTTCCTATCCAACATTTTATTCAACATGTTAGTACTATTATTAAATTTTATTATTTTTCTTTGATTGGTTCTTGATAATTTAAAGTTCTTTCCTTAGAGTCACAAATTTTTCTTCAATATTTAGACACTCAACCTTTTTAACCTCTAGAGCGGACCTAACCAGACCTATTATCTATTTATATTCTTCAATTTAAATTTTTTGACTTATGATCATGTTGTCCCTAATAGTTTGTTCTTTCAACAAGGAATCATTATCTAAACTTTTTCTCAAAGATGTAACCTCAAGTTCTATCTTGTTGCACAAGTCATCATTGTTCTTTAGTTTAACTTCCAGATCCTCTATAAGCTTTGATTTATCATCAATGATCCTTTTAGCATCGTCATGAGTTTTAGTTACAACCTTATTAACTTCAACACTTTCATGTAAACATACTTCAAGATCATGATTTTAATTTTTAAGCTTCTTGATCATATCTAGTGCTGAAAGAAACTCATGTTTAAAATTAACCACACCCTCTTCTTCTTCTATTTCATGATTAGTCGAGACACAAAACATATCTATAATGAAATCTTTGGAATCAAGATTATTAGTCAAAATATCAATATCCTTTGAATCTGAATTCCTTTTAGGAATATCCTCCATCTTCTTACTCCTATATCTTTTTCCCATAGTATTCTGCTATCAAGATTTGCCGAAACTTGTTAGACCTGAAAGAAAGAAATATTGTTTGAACCAATACATATAGCTCAGTGCCATGAACAAAAACTTACAAAAGGCCAAAATCAATCCCTAGGACAAACCTATATGTAGGGACCCTACACTCTAATACCACTTGTTGGTAGGATTCACTTTGAGAGGGGGGGTGCATCAGAGTGAAGAGATTTTTATAATATTTTTCTTGAAACAAAATATAACAAGGTGACCTTGACAATGCAGGAAATATGTTGATGCACAAGGGAACAAAACTAATTATAATTTTAATATGCATACAAATTCGATAGAGGAAATATGTTGATGCAGAAGGGCACAAAACTAATTATAATTTAATATGCATACAATTACAAAACTAATTAGAAGTAGTACATATAAGTTTCACAACACCAACTACAAGGAGCACCAACCCTTATTTCTCAATGGATCAAATATGTCTAAAGACTAATAAC
The DNA here is from genome assembly GCA_027943335.1 of Chamaecyparis obtusa. NCBI lineage: Eukaryota > Viridiplantae > Streptophyta > Pinopsida > Cupressales > Cupressaceae > Chamaecyparis > Chamaecyparis obtusa. Next base: position 958,472 of record BSBK01003958.1, read on the forward strand.
ATTACAATTTCATTCTAGATTTCTAGTTATAATATTACTAGTTGTTGAGTTATACAAAAATGATATTCAATATTTTCAACTTCAAGATACTATTCACTGAGTATAACTAACATATTTTTCAAAAAAAAATCTTTTCAACTCTCTTTTACAACAACAAGACAATCTCATTGTATACCCAAAGTCTCGGTGTATGAATATATCTTGATCTATTTTCACCTCTTTCTTCTCGTACATATATACCCATGCATACATATTTTCCACTATTGAGAAAATAATTGTGTATGTATATTTATATGTATAGAAGAAATTTTTAATTAAAAAAAATAACTATCTATAAATATTTTATTTAGACTCGGTGAAAAAAAAAACTACCTTCAAATGGTTATCCTCAAAATAGGGTTCCTAACCCTAGTAAGTGTTACAAATATTTTCCATTCTATAAAACTGTCTTCAAGGAATAACCACGAGTTAGGGTATCTTAACCCTAAAAGAGTTATAACGGATATTTACAAAAACCACCTTTTTTGTATAAGTTGAATAGGAATAACCTTTGAGTTATCAAAACAAATATTTCCTATTTCATTAAACTTTATATTATGATTCTATTCAATCATTTACACAAAATGAGAGCAAAGGTTAACACATTTTCAATTGTTCAACTTTTAACAAAAATGGGTAACTGAAACAAAACAAAAAACTCTAACTAAAACTTTCATTTCCATTTGATCTACCATTTGAAAAAATACTTCTTTTCAAAAAATAAATGAAGCAACTAAAATATTGAAGTGAAAAGAGTCTTACTATGCAACTAATTTTCCTTGCACTAGAATATCAATTTTTTGAAGAACTAAAATACTTATAGAAGTGAAGAAGTAAAAACATGTTTGTCCTTTGAAATCTGCATAAGAATCCCACAAATCTCATCCATCAAACCACCAAATCAAACTACTTTACAGGTAGATCATCATAGTAAAACTAAAATGAAGAAATCAACTGCAAAACCTCACTGTATCTCTTTTCCAATCAACCATGGCATTGGTCTATATGGTTTCTGAAACCCCTTTCAAAACATAACAAATGTTCCCTATTTCCTTTTGTATGTCTTCATGAAACTTTGCAAAATATAATAACCACTTCAAGTCTGCCAAGTGTTTGCAAATTTAGCACCAAATAATTTTGTTTGGAATCCAGATCTTTGAAAATATATTCCAACATGGCATGCAATGTGGTAAGCATGATGACTCTAGCATGTGTCTAGTGCTTGATTAACACTTGATACCACTGATCTCAATACACTAGACATCGTTATAATGTGATGTTTAACCAATGTTGATAAGCACAAAGTATTATATATTTATGTTTTGAGACTATAACATGTTGTGAAGTGACCGTAATAGCTTTAAATATAGGTAAAGTGGCTATGTTCACTAAGTGATTGGTTAGCACTTTAAATGTCAACCATTTATGATATCCATAAGCACATTCACATGTGCTTTAGTAATATTAATCTAAACTTAATCAAATTGATATCAACCAAATGAATACATCTTGTTTGTCATATGTCAATTGATCATCTAAATATCAATATCCCAGTGATGCAAACTAAATCAATGTCAAATGTAATAGGAATAAAACTTAGAAAATCATATACCTGTTACCATTGAACCTGTGAGTAATATAAGTATGTATGAGTGACATGATCATCTGTACTTGTGCCACTGATATGTAGGAATGTAATCTTGTACCTTAACTGAAGAACCAACAACTCTGCACACAAACTGAATATCATCAGTATCAATTGAAATCAAACGTCTAAATATGCTATCAAGCTGAATACCATAACCAATGTGACCCATTCAAATATGAATGATGACAATGCCAATGGATACCCTTTTTGTTATCAAGGACAAACACAAAAGGTAATAGGAACAACTTGTGAAACAATATGGCTTACAAGAATTCTTGAGAATCTTCTACATCCACAACTTGATCTAATGATTATATATTGTGATAATCAAAGTGTGTTGAAAATGTCTAAGAATCTATTGTTTCATGCTCGCACAAAGCATATTGAAGTAGACCATCACTTTATTCTTGAACATGTTCTTAGTAAGGAAATTGAACTAGTTTATACACTAACCAATGAGCATCTTGCAAATATTTTTACTAATCCTTTAAGAAAGGATAAGTTTGTATATTTTTGAGAAGGTATTGGTGTCAAATGTTCATTGCTTGTAAATGGGTATGCTAACCTTTATATGAGGCCCACATCATCTACTTGAATTGTGTAAAGAAATAAAAAAAAATTGGTGGTGTTAAAAATAAGCTCTATTTAATCTCACTTAGTTATAGTTATATCTCATGCAAAAGAGGCAATTCTTTCTGAGGTTATTGTATTTAAAGGTCCCTATAATAGAAAAAATATATATTCAATCTCCATTTTTAACATCCTCCACTCCGTTTTTCCCTAAAGATCATCTTATAGAGGTGTTATTGTATATGTTTTTACCTATAGAATAAAAAAACCATTCTTACCATTTAAAGGTATATTCATGATTGGGTATGTTAGGAATAAGGTGTCTCAACCTTGGATAATTCCTATTCTTATTATTTGTTTTGTAAATGTATTTTTTGCAAATAATGTAATTAAGTGTGAGTGTACATGTCTAGTTGGCATGTTGATGTGTCACTCCACTTGATGTGTCGGCATCTTGTGCGTAAGGAGATCATGACTGAAACGGTCATAACGGATTCTTATGATGTGTAAGAACTATTTAAGGAATGTGCTATGACAAGTGTAAGAGCATCTTATGACTTGGGCCTATTTGGGCGCCCAAGAAAAAGTGGTTGGTGTGTGTAAGAGAATATGCCAAAAATAGGTTGGTATAACAGATTCTCTTACACTTCTCTTGTGACCGTTATTTTTGGCGGATTCTATGACAAGTTGTCATAATCTATTCTAGGGATGGATGCCTATTCTTGGGATTTCATGTAACAACTGTGTACATGTGGCTTTGTGCATGAATCTTGGTGGTTGTGCCTATTTTTGGGTCCAGAGGAGTCTATATATATGATGCTGCTCCTATGGGAGAGATATAACAAAATTTAAGTCTTGTTGGCTTTGTCTCTCATTTCCTGAAAGAACTTGCATTGCAAGTGTATTGTAATCTTTGTGTTGAAGATAATACATTGTGCAAGTTTTGGACTGCTGGGGTTTTTTACCGAAAGGTTTTCCCCAGGGTATATCATTGTGTCATTCTCTATTTTTTCTGTATGCATGGTATGTGGTTGCAATATCTTTGTTAAAGTAGTTAACGAATCTGAAATTGTAAGGATTTATAAGAATTTGCACAATACTCTCCTATAGAGATTAGCGTAGGAAGCTGTTTCCGCACTTGAGTTTCCTTACAGGGTAAGCTTTAATAGATAGAGCCTTAAGATTTTGAACATTGATGATGCAGGAGCATCATAGGACAATTGACGATGACATCAATCAAAAATATTTCTCAATTTGTTTTCTTGAATTTTAGTTTTGGCTCAGCTTATTAGCATTGGGACCTCTCTGTCGACCATTGCAGATGCGAATATGGGACTACAACAGAATATAATTGACAGTAATTTTTATGAGATATTGTAGTTGCAAGTTTCCTGATATATAGTACCGAAAATGGAAGCACAATAGAGAGTACATGCATTGTTTAACAGACTGCCTCTAAGAAATGTTATGATTATAGAATATTATGTTATGATTACATAATATGTAAAGAATGGATATGTAGAGAAGGTTTTAGAAACTTTTTTAAATTAATGTGGTTGTTTTGCACAGTTGGTAACGCTCTTTTCTTGAACCGTTGAGAACCAAATGATTCGAAGGCAAATGTAATGAGAAATGAAGAGGAAACAGTAGAGTGAAGGGCAGGAGACAGCAACGCGCAAATGAAAAGGGAAGAGGCAACAAGTAATAATTTTCATGTAGATCCTAAAAATAGACAAACCAAAATGTTGACAGATGTCAACAAGTAATAATTTTTAAGTAGATCCTAAAAATAGGGCAAATTCTATCTGTGCCTTTTTTAAAACGAGAAACGTACCAGCTAATTCGTTTCATTCGGAGTTTCCTCTCTTCCATCTTATAACTAAGGCAAGCAGAAGAATAAAACGGATAGTTGGGTGGATCGTCAAGGTTTAACGTTTATAGATCTTCTTTATTACGACTGAGTTGATTAAGGTGCTCACAGTTTTTGGCTCGTATGCTCCTTCGATTTTCAGGGGGTTTTGTTTTGGTCATTAGATGTTACGGATGAATTTGTTTTTTCTTTTTTCCTCATTTCGTGTTAGAATTTCTACAACTAATCAGACCAAGAAGTATTATAAATTAGTCTTAGTATCTTCTTTCAATTGGAACTTGGGTAAAGATCATACCGGGTAAATTTCTAATTGATTTGTCAACCATCTTTGTTTCTTAGATTTTGTTTGGAACCGATTTGGGTAATGGCGGCTGTTGCATCACTTCTGATCATCAAAATGGCTCCAATGTGTCTAAAATTGGGGGACTGCTAAGAAAATTGGAGTTGTATATAAATTTTTTTACCATGGCCTGCTGGAGAAAGATATTGGATGTGGGATTAGAAGACATACAAGAGAAAGTTGGGCCGCCGCTGTTGGTGGTTTCTCTTGTATGTCTTTGGGATCTTCTACTCCCACATCCAATATCTTTAATCAATTTGGGCACGAGAGCTGGAGATAATGCAATTTGGACACTGATGACAGTAGCTGTCATTCTGGAATTTTCTACAGATATGAATTAATTTATGATTGAACCTCTTTTCACTAGAATCTTATTCTTGTTTACAAATTCTCTGTCTTTTACTAATGTTATGTTTTACAATACTGGAAAAAATAATTCAGGGGCTATCATGAGCAAAGTATTAACACAGGGATAGGAACCGTGGTGGCTGGGTGTCTAGCCTTTCTTGTTTGTTTCTTCTTTGTTCATCATAGGTGATCAATTGCTACTTTTTGTGGGATCTTGGAACTCTTTTTCCTCGATTCATTTTGACTGACCACCGAATTCACTTTGCAGGCGCAGCTTCCACATATGCTCACTTCTTCCCTTTTATCAAGATAAAATTTGACTACGAAGTTGTGACATTCAATGATTTTCCCAATAGGTAATCTTGTTGAATGTAGTAAGAATTTTGGCTGAGCATGCAAGGCAACTTGCAGATCCGTCAATGCAAACTTCACTATATTCGTCATCGACTCCCAATCGCATCCTCTCATCCCGTGTCGGCCAGGGAGCAGCAAAATTATTGGGGGAGTGTCGAACAGCATCGAACAGATGAAAAGATGCCTTTGGGAGTCGATGATGAAAGAACTGTAACTTTCACTGAAGGATCTACAAGTTGCCTTGAATGAAGATTTGATAAGAAAATGTCGGGACGGTGAGAAGATTGATGTCATGGCATGGAGAAAGTGGTAAGACAGAGACACAGAACAACTCGCTACCATGGCGAATTTGAAGCCTTACAATCGTTCCTCAGAACAAGAAGCTTTAAACATAACTTTTTCTCCTGCTTATACCCCGAGACCCAGCTTGAGAAGAACATCAAAAATATATATAATTGATTTTTTTTCTGAATTTTATACTCTCTTCCTGCATTGATGTCATCTATCTACGATTTTCAGAGAGACTGACAACAGTCAAAGAGAAGTGTTCTAATTTTGTTAGCTTTAGCTCTGTGTTATTTCTTACTCTGGAACGATTTTATTTAGTGCTACTGCTTGTAAATATGTTGCTTGAATTTATTTATACAATTTAAGTGTTATTCTTCGTTTGAGGAAGTCTTCTGGGAAAAATAATTGTTTCAAACAGAATTTTTTCGAAACTCCCTTGCATTTAGTCTTCCAATTGTCTATCTAGCAATCAAACTGTATCAGTGGTTATACTTTTTATATTTAATAATTTTTTTTATATTATAGATCGTTTATAAATCTTGTGCTCATTCGAGTAACAACTTAGAATTTCACAAAGATGTCCCTCTTGGGATTTGAACTAGGGTTTCCACAATGCAAACTCATTGTTTTAACCAACTAAGCTAAACCCCTTGGACTTATATTTAATAATTAATTAAAAATAAAAATAAATACATACTGGTTCGAGTATACTTTTCCTGTACTTATTTATTAATTGAAATACTGATTTTTAATTAATTAATAAATATAGAAAAAGTATTGTCAACTATACATTTTGATCATTTGATAACGTTAACTTTTACTCTTTGGATGTAATTGTTGGAGTGCATTTAACAACTAGGGTCATTGGGCAACACATAATATATGCAGGAAAATAATAGTGAAGGAGTAGAAATTATAAAATGGTAAACACAATCAAAGAAATTTTAAATATCTACTTTGTGATTGCATTATCAATTTTTATTTTTTTATTAGCATTTTTATTTCTATTTATTATCCTTTGTTGTTATACATTTCCTTTCAGATCAGATTGTGCTTCATTGTGGTGAACATTACTTTTGTCCATCCTAATTTTAAATTTCCTTCCAGGGTTTCATTTTGAAATTTGATATATCACAGTTTTTTAAATTTAAGACTCAATTATATTCAACCTTATTTTTGTATCTCACATTTTCATATCACCCTATTAATGTTGACCTACTCAAGATCCCAATCTTCCTTTGAAGAGTGCATATTTTAACTACATTGTACCTACGCACTCTAATAATATTATAATTATATCAAATAACCATTTTAAGAGTAATATGCATGATTATTATAATGTTGTCTATGCAGATCAACATTTTTTTATGAAAGAGACTTTTTCTTTAAAGCTATTTCTTATAACTCTGTACAACTAGTAGGTACAATTCATATCATGTTTATCAATAAACTACATGGATTAGAATGCTTAAAAGTTTTTGTTAGGGTTACTCCATATACATTCTTATTTAGAGAATCCACTTATCCTCCAAGTTCATTTATATACCTATTTCTTCTATTGTTCCATCTCACATCCCATAGTGTTTATCCTTCATTAATCTTTACTCTCTATAATCTACCTCCTTATTAAATCCCTCATGTTTTTCTAACATCCCACATAATATTTTAAACTTTGATTCTCATCTCGCCCATTATTATTAGCCTATAATATCCAATGCTCCTCTTACTTATTTTATTATTATTCCTACCCACTACTTAATTCTATACAATGACTATTCCTTATCTTGTTCCTCCATCTATGTTTGTGCACCTCATTATATTTAAATTCATCCATACCTATGCTCTATCCCACTAAATCTTACATTTCTAATACGAAACATAGCTTGGACATATAATCTATAGCATCCTAGTAAACCCCGACATTTGCTTGTCAGCATTCCTTCATCTACTCTAGGTGTACTAATTAAAAAATAGCTCAAATAGAAAAAAAAAATACAAGAGATAATGGACAAGAAAATAATGAATTGAAAGATGTTATTCAATGAAGACCATTATAAATATGATTTTCTCTAATGTAAAAAAAATTGGTTGTTGACTTAAAAAAGGTTTTTTTTTTCATTCTTTTTATAGGAGCACCTAAGAATGATTTAAGGAATCAACCACATTATTATTGTTTGTAATGGTTGAAGGTTATTTATAGTGCACTTGGGAAGGTGTAGTTCTACATAGATATCTCTATAGTTATATGTCTCTGTGTTTAATTGAAATATTCTAAAAAAAAATTGTAATAGGTTTTTGAGGTCATATTCGTTAACTTGGTATTGCTTTGTATTTGATTGTAGTAGCAATTGCTAGATATTCTTGAGCTCATTGAAAATTAATTTTCATAGTGAATATGGGGTGTATTGAGTGCATAGATATTTAATGTACATCTCATTGTGAACATACCTCTTGTTTCTAGAGCTGATTTTTCTTTTTGTATTTCCCATAACACAAGTATCACAAAAAATACTTTTGTGTAACAATGGGTAGAGAATCATATACTATATTTTGTTTGAAAATTTTATTTAGTGACTCAAGGTTAATATGGAAAAAAAATTATTTCCACAATTTCTTGAAGTAGAGACTACTTGTCTTTGGTGGATCTTTTCCTTGAAATAATATAAGTCTCCATTCATATATCCATCAATTTCTTATTTTCTCTCACTATCAATGAATTTACAATTTTGTTTCTTTTTTCCTTTTTAGATAAATTTCATATTCATGGCATCAATGCTTACAAATTTAAAAATGGCAAGAGGCAAGAACAAAGCAAAGAGTGGTATGTTTTATAGCTTATCTTCTAAACTTGGAGAGGAGGACTAGGAGGATGCGGATGGTGATAGGGCTTTGGGGTAGTTTTGTGGGAGGTCCTTGGTGACTTTAGTGCTCTGCCCTATTTTCAATGGAGATTCTTCTCTCTACCTTTGGTGAGGTTTTATGAGGATGTTAGGTGGCTTTCTTCCTTCTTTCCATCCATATCTAATCTCTTGATGTTTGCTATCCTTTCTTGGGCTTGTGTGGGTTGGGTGATGAGCTCATTTAATGACTCATTCTTGTTATATGTTTTTATGTTTTTATAACTTCCTTAGGAAACTCTTAGACTATGATAAGGTTTTCATACCTTGTTTTGATGACCTTTGTATAACTTTCTTAGACTACTGATTATGCTCATAAACCTATCTTTTATGCCCTTTTGTTTGAAATAATTAATTTAATGCATGAACTTTACTACTATGTTAGATATTCATGATAATTATGCATGTTAATGAATAGATATTTTATCTGAAGTGATATGTATATACCTATGTTTTTGTTCAATCTAACAATGTCATGTAGAAAACAAGTTAGTAGTCAAAATAAATTACATGAAAGAATGTTTGAACAAGAAGACGATTGTAGACAAAGTCCAACCAAAGAATAATTCAACAATCACCCTCAAAAATTCATAAAGAATAATGATGGAACCTTAATGACATTCATAATGAAGAGTAGATTTAGGGAGTAAATTGTTTTAATATATTTTATGTAACAAGAAACAAACTTGATTCTTTCTACTTTCAAGAAAAACTTCTTGATTCATGTTGTAGTAAACCAATGCACTTCCTATTAGTATGAGAGTGGGTTCATTGGTGGATAAGGTTAGTTATAACTTTTTCCTTATAAATAAGGCGTAGATACTCCTTTATTAGAGTTATTTAGTCAAGAGAGGACACAACCATTGTATCTTTCAAATTTTAGTTTTATAGAGAAAGTAGTTTTTAGTTTTGTAGCATGTAACAATAGTTATAGGAATAAAATGACATTTTAAGTTTATAGAATATCCTTGACTTTATAGGAAACTCACTAAGGGGGACCACTTAGTGAGTGTTCTAACTGTAGTTGATTAGAAGTTATTTTGCATGCAATAGTTAGTCAATGTTTGAAGGTTGATTGTTCCTACAAGTACTAGGAAATACTTCCTATGACTGTTCCTATAGCGAAAGATGGCAGAGTAGTTACTTCTAGTTGTCAATACACTTCACTTCTATTTCTCAATTAAATATAGTTCAAATGATACTTTTTATGGGCATTTTCAATTATTTCCTTCCAAGCACTTTACTTTCAATATTACTTCCTTTTTATTTGTAGAAGCATTGCTACAAAGTGGAATCCTACTGCATATATTTTGTAAACTCATTTCAAATAATATGTCCCTAGATTGACATGAAATGAATCTTTGAGATAAATAAGATAGCTAGTTGGAATGGATGTCTAATTCTCGAGTTAAGGTTTTATAGCCTAGTTATTTAAGCCATTGAAAGAGACCAACATTTTTAGAACTATTGTCGAGGATGGTGTCTAACTAAGAAATCCTTTGTATTCATTTGTAGTAGTCATTTGTTTGTAGTAGTGCAATACTTTGCTTCAATCAAAGCTTTCAATTTGATAAGTTAAGCACCACTATTTTTATTGAGTTACCACTGCATGCATAAACAAAGAAGAAGAGAGGCCTTAGGGAGATTCCTTCCCAATGATCCTTATCATGGTAACCAACTAGCTAAGATCTATGTGCACCAAGAAAAAGAAGAAGAAAACCCTTATGTTGATGATACTACCAAATTTAGTCACTTCATCATCTTCTTCCTCAGAAGAACCAATTAACCAAAATCCCTTTATTGACATATTTTCTAATCTAAATATTCCTCCACTTGTAGGCCCATTTGATTAAAACCAATTTTTCAATCCACTGGCTTTGGTAGTTTATCAATGAAGGATTTAGCTAAGGATGGAAAGACCTAATCAGCCAACTTTTGAATTCCCCATTAGGGACCAAAATGATAGTAATAACCTCAAGAATATCCTTGCCTCAGAAGAAAAAGATATGTGGTTTAGGAACATAAGAACCAAATACATTCTTATTTGAATTTGAACTCCTCTCTAGAATCTATGGCTATACCTCTGATGATCATAAGCTTAAGTTGTTTCATATACCACTTTGAAGGAATCTTTATTGAGATGGTTGATGGGTTTAGGAAGCAACATTGTTACTACTTGGGATGAAATGAAAGAAATATTCCTCTAAACATATAAGTAATATTGCAAGGGAAGTGGTCTGAGGGAGGATGAAATCTTCAAAATGTACTAAAAATAAGATGAGAGTTTGGAAGACTATATTTCAAGGTTCATGTTTAGTTTGCATAAGTCTCCACACTATCAACTTATTGAAGAATCTCAAAAGTTACTCTTTCACGGAGGGATAACTAAAGGTTGTGTGGAGGCTTTGGACTTGATAGGAGGAGGATATATCACCTTGGTCTCTTGGTAAGACATTAGGAAAATATGTCACGATTATTGTAGAGAAGTTGTTAACAAGGGAAGTGCTTATCATCCTACCATGGGTAAGTCAACCACCAATGGAGTTTCAAGGAGATAAATTACACACTTACTATTAGACTTCAAGAAATACATCATCAACAATATTTCTACCTAGTTGGATACAATGCAATCCAAGAATAAGCATGAGGAGGCAGAGGTTGTTGGATATTTATGATATATCATACATATATGTGCTAACATTGATGTTTTTTCATTGATGTCAACATATCTCTTTATTTATAGCAGTGTTCTTGGTTTGTTTAGTAAAGAGTTTGGATTGGTATGGATTCTGTATTCCAAATCAGATGTGAAGTTTTAGATGGAAGAATAGATGTCTATAATTGTCCTATGTCAACTTATAGAGGTTTGTATTGTGATTTGAGTGAGTTTTAAGTGATTTATCAGAGAATAGTTTTTTCATTTATTCAAGAAGTGACAATGTTGTAGTTTTTTATTGGTGAGGATTTTTTATGCAATATTTTTGGTTTCTAACTTGGTGGTAAGTTTAGGACATGGATGTGTGTCCTTAGCTCGAATGGTTCATGATTTGGATGCTAGAGAGCTATTCTTCTTAAGTGACAGAGGTTAATGTTTGATGTTCCTATTGATTAGTGCAAAGATAGTTATAAATTTAGAAACAAAATTGTTCATGTTATCATTGTGGCATTTCATGTTTCTTGGTGATATTTCTATATCATGTCCTATTTGTATTGCTTTATCACAGAGGGATATGTGATCAGATTCAGTAGTTTTCGTATGGCATGTTGATATTCTTATTTGTACTTGGTCAACTTGTTGGTGTAGCATGTTACAAAGGATTGTGGCATGATTTTTGGATTTGGAGTGTGTTCAGGGATGATGATTTGGGTCCTAGCTACATGTCTTTGTTGACATGTCTTGGATCACATTAATTTTTGTATTATATTCAATGTAATTTCTTTTAATTAAGTCCTTGGCTAACCTTGTGAGAATAATTTGATGTAGTGTATTTAAAGATGCAATCAATTTTATTTGTGAAGCATGATAGAAGTATGTGAGTAGATGTATGCATGTGTATTAGAGATTTTTTGAAGAGGTATATGTAGAATCTATAATTCAGACATATATTTTTTTGTAATTAATCAGAGATGTATTAGAATATCAAAGATGTTATCAGTCAGTGCATAAATTAGTGGATTTTTCTCCATAATTGATTGAAGTTCATTTGTGGTTATAGCCCTTGTTGTAATATTATGGTTGTTTCCCTTAGGTTTTTTCCCTCTTTTGTATTTGACCAATGAGCTCTAGGCTATAAACCTAAATGTAGGTGCATTCTCCTTTATGCCTTTAATAGGGTTATTGTGCTAGTATATTATCTAGTGGGTTTTACCCCCACCCTAGGTTTTCCCTTAATCGATTTTCCACACAAATGTTTTGGTGTTATGCATTCTTATGCTTCATGGTTCAATGATTTAATTTTTATCATACTAATCTAAGTATTAAGGTTAAGTGTTGGATAATTTTTTGAGTTTTGGGCACAACTAATTCATCCCCCCCCCCCTCTTAGTTGTGTGTGTTTCCTTTGGTATCAGAGCCAAGTCCTATTTTTGAAGCTTGCCCACTTGAGGTGATCTAGGATGGAAGCCCTTAAGGAGAGTTTGAGATTTGAAGGAAGAAATGATGCTATATGGAAGGGTCATATGATTACATATTTGAGATGCATTGGAGAAGATTATATTAGTAATAACAGTCCACAAACATAATTGAGAGGCGGGGTGAATCAGTTGTGAGATAGAATATTAAACTCTAAACTTTATAAACCAAAACATTTTAATCAGAATATTAACAAAATGAATGCAACACCATAACACAATTTTTTTTTTTCAAGAAAACCCTGTTAAAAGTAAAACCCCGATGGGAGTTAGCACCCACAAATGATGTACTGAAAGTATAGCATCCCTGTTAAAATTTTTAGCCCTATTAGGAGCTTATTAATGCATATAGTTAATAGTCCCTGTTAAGGATAAACACTATTAGGATTCAAGAAAAAAATTGTAGGCTCACTGCCAATGCACACTACCTAAAGAAGGTTAAATCCACCTTTAGAACTCGCTGTCTAAAATACAATTGTATAGAAGACATACAATCCAATGGACTGTCTACTAGCAACTATCTTTTCTTGATTAGTTCTAATGAAACTCCTCAATCACAACCTCTTCTCTACATCCAATAGACTTCACAAATACAATCTCACAACTTACATACATACACCACACTTTATTATCCAAAAATAAGTCTTCTTTATACCCTACTACAATAATTAATTAGGTCAACCAACTGAGACTTCCCCAATGAACAAATAATTAAATAGACCCTTGCTAAGATACACACGATACCTTACACAAGTATACAATAGTTAAAAAACATCAAATACACTCTAGGAACCAAAATCCATGCTCTCCATCTTCACAACATGTTACACATCTCCAGTCGGCTACAAATAGGTCTTCGTAAAACCACACACTTCAAATGACATCACCACAGACACATCAACTCCATAATCACAAATAATATTCTCCCATATAACTTCTATCATTCCTTAAGCTCATATATTGCAAATCATTCTCGCATAAGAGTTATCTCAAAAATATAGAGACTAACTCTGTCACTGGACACTATCACAGTCCAATAACCAGTCTTTACTAAAACAATTGTAACTCACTCCATCTATAATATTAAGCCAGGAGACCTTAGACATAAGGTAACAACTCATCCCTATACATATTCCTATCTTCTTGTGCTTTGAAACAATCATATAGTAGCCATACACTTCTGTCAGTCATCCATATATCACTATTAACCAGTTTGCCTAAAACATATGTTTCCAACAATGAAAAATAATTGGAGTCAGCACATATTACACAACCAATTACAACAATCTCCCCCTTTGGCATTTAAGGAAACATATGCAAAAATCCATCAACTCAAAAGTACTGATCTCAATACAAGTTTCCCAATATCCTCTTTACAATCTTCTCAATATCCTCAACACAATCTTCTCAAAATATCTCCCCCTTTGACATCAATGATTATCCAATGTCTGATTATCATTTTTTAGGTGAAAAATCACCCAAATGTTCTTTGTTTTGTTCATGCGATCACTCCAGCTGAGAAGTAGATCTAAGCATCAAGTTTAGAAGTGATATAGCTCTGAAAACCATTGGACTGATGGATTCCTGCATCAATTGAATCTCACAAGGAGGGTCTCTCACCCCTAGCATACCTCTGACATATTCAAAGGTATCTTTTGGCAAAGGTTTTATAAATATGTCTTCTATCTGTTCCTTTGTGTTGATATAATGCAATCTGATATCTTTCTTTGCTACCTTGTCTCTTAAGAAATGATACTTTATTGATATATGCTTTCTTTTATAATGCATAACCAGGTTCTTAGACATATTCACTATGCTAGTGTTATCACAATGTATAACCATAGTTTCTTCAAAAATTATTCCAATGTCTTTCATCATTTGTTTCATCGAAACAATTTGAGTGCAATTTATAGTAGTAGCAACATATCCTGATTCAGCAATAGACTGAGTTATACAGTCTTTCTTCTTACGTAGCCATGAAACCAATCTTTTCCCAAGGAAAAAATGTACCTCCATTAGTAATTTTTATGTTATCCAAACTTCCTGCCCAATCAACTTTAATATAAGCATGTAACACAAAATCATCATATTTTTCATATCATAATCCATAGTCAAGTGTTCCCTTCAAGTATCTGAATATCCTTTCATAGCAGAAAGGTGAGTTGCTTTAGGATTTTCTTGATATCTTACCACAATTTCAACAACATTATCTATGCTAGGTTTGGTATGGGTTATATATTGTAGGCCTCCAATCATTGATATGTACTTTGTTTGAAAAACACTTACACTTTCATCAATATTAGTAAGTTTATAACCAGTAACCATTCCAAAAGGTTTACAATCTTCCATTCTAAATTTCTTTATCATCTCTTTAAGATACTTTTTCTGAGAAATAAAAATTGTATCTTTATTCTGATTAATTTGTAAGCCAAGGAAAAATTTCATTTCACCTATCATTGACATCTCAAATTCATTTTCTATTTCCTTAGAGAACTTCTTACTCATCTCATCATTGCCTCCAAAAATAATGTCATTCACAAAAACTTCAACTATTAGAATCCTTTTTTTACTAGTTCTTAAATATAAATTATTGGCAATGTCAATGCTCCCCTCAAGATTCGCAACATGGCTTTACCACCTCTTGTGTCTTCTATAAGTCTAGTGGTTGTATTGGGCATTAAAAGGTCAATCTTTTGGTGCAATGACAACCACTACTTGTAACAAGTGGTATCATAGCTTGGTCACATGTTTGAATCCCCTTAGGTAACACTGAGGGGGAGATTATTGGAAAAATGGTTAGTTCTCCCCTCAGGAATCATGACATGTCTTAACTACCTCATGTGTCTTTTATAAGTCTAGTGGTTGTATCAGGAATTAAAAGGTTTATCTTTTGGTGCTACGACAAGCACTACTTGTAACATAAATTACTATCAGCATTACCTTTTATGAAACCAAGACTTAGTAGATACTTATCCAATCTCGCATACCATGCTCTAGGTGCGTGTTTCACTCCATACAATGCCTTCTTCAGTTTCCATACCATATACTCACTCTCTATCAAAGGAAATCCATTAGGTTTCTCAATGTTTAGCATTACCTTTAATGAAACCAAGACTTAGTAGATACTTATCCAATCTCACATACCATGCTCTAGGTGCTTGTTTTAGTCCATACAATGCCTTCTTCAATATAAATACCATATCCTCATTCTTTGTCAAAGGAAATCCATCAAGTTTCTCAATGTAAACTTCTTTCTCAAGATCACCATTCAGAAATGCAAATTTAACATCCATCTGATATACTTTAAATTCTTTATGTACAACATAAGAAAGAAATAGTCTTACTACCTCCAACCTAGTAATGAGAGTAAATGTTTCTTCAAAGTCTATGCCTTCTTGTTGAGAGTAGCCTTTACAAACAAGTCTTTCTTTATTTCTTACAATTGTCCCTTCTTCATTCATCTTATTTTTGAAAACCCATTTAGTTTCAATCGCATTCTTGTCTTTAGGTCTAGGAACCAATTCCCAAGTATTTTTTTTCTTTATCTGATCCAATTCTTCCTGCATTTCTTTAGTCCAAGATTCATCCTTACAATCTTCATCAATATTTTTAGGTTCAACTTGAGAGATCAAACAAATTTCATTCCTTAATCTAGACCTTGTCAAGATTCCTTTATTAGCATCACGAATGATTTTATTTTTAGGGTGGTTATTCTTTACATACCTCGGTGTCTTTTGAATATCAGCAATATCATTGAAAAATATTTCTATCTCATGATCAACTTCAAAAGGTCCTTCAAGTGATTTTTAACAACTTCTCTATTATCTAAATTCTAACTCTAATCATAAACTCTTTCCTAAATCTGAAACTTCTCAATAATTCTCACATTAGCACTTTCAATCATCTTTCTCAATCTTATATTAAATATTTGTAAGCCTTTCTCTTAGTATAATAACAAAGAAATATTTTTTCATCACTTCTAGCATCAAATTTTCCCATGTCATCATCTCTTTTTATATAGCATTTACTACCAAATATTTTAAAATATTTCATAGTAGGAGTATGATTAAACCATAATTCACAAGGAATCTTACTTGTACCTTTTTTGATTTGAATTCTTTTCAAAGTATAAATAGCATCACCAACAACATCTCTCCAATGAATATGTGACACATTTCCTTCTAGTAGCATCTAAAATTGTTCTATTTCTTCGCTCTACAATCTCATTCCACTATGGAGTCCTAGGAGATGATGTTTGTCTATATATTCCATGCTCTTCATAGTAGTTATTAAACATATCTGAAGTAAATTCTCCACCTCTGTCTGATCTTAAACATTTTATCTTTAAACTAGATTCATTCTCAACTTTTGCTTTCAAAATCTTAAACTTGTCAAAATCCTCAGACTTTTCTCTAATAAATAAAACCCACATCATCCTAGAGAAACCATCAACAAAAGTATAAAATACCTCTCACCATAATAAGATCTTGTTCTTGTAGGTCCACATAGATCTGTATGCATTAAATCTAACTTCCCTTTAGCTGAGTAAGATTTTCTTTGAAAACTACTTTTAGTCTATTTCCATATTATACATTCTATACACATGGTGTTAGACAGTTTTACAATCTTTGGTAGGTCTCTAACATCATTTGTCATACTTTCCTTCGTAATATTATCAAAATTCACATAAAAAAATCTTTTGTGTCATAACCAACTGTCATCAATCTTCTTAATACAATAAGAAGCCTCGGATGTGTTCAGCTCAAATACATTACCTCTTGATTCAGTACCAGTTGCAATCAAATCTCATGACTTTCTTCTAATAGAACATCTCCCATTAATGAACTTTAGTTGATAACCCTTCTCTACAAACTATCCAACACTCAACAAATTATGCTTAAGTCCATCAACAAGTAGTACATCATCAATATTAGTCTTACCATCCAGATAAATCGATCCTACTCCAATGATAAACTTAGGAACATTATCACCAAATCTAACTACACCACCATCATAATTTTTTAGCTTAACAAACTTATTTTTATCCCTATTCATATGATGTGAACAACCACTATCTATGATCCATTCTGATTTCTTCTCAATATGTGAAACTATGGTTTTTTCTTCATGAATAGGTTCATCATACTTAATAGAAATAAATCCAATCTCATCATAATCTATTTCATCATCATCAGAACTACTTTCACTAGCATAGTAACATTATTTATCCTTTGAGTAATTGGGTTTTTGAAACTTAGGTTTGTACTCAAGAACCCTTGTAGGAAATCTAGATGCAAAATGACCAATCTTATTACATGAAAAATATTTCAGGGGTAGCTTTCCTTCAAACTTAACTTTACCTCTCTTTTATCTTCTTTTGATCAGGGCCACAATCTCATCTAACTTCTTTTCTTCTTCCTATATATTTTCCCATTCATCAGCATAATCACCAAGCTCTTCTCGCACATCATTTCTACTATTGCTTGCTAGACTTGAAAATTCCTTTTGTCATTATGCACAGTCACCTTAAATGTTGATTTAGGCTTAGGTAATGAATCTCCAAGTTTTGCGGCCTCAAAGGTAGCTAATTTAGCAATCAACATCTCTTTGTTAAAGTTCATTGTCAAAGGTATGATCTCCTCTATCACTTGCACTTTAGTCTTATACATAGGTGTCAAAGATCTAAGAATCTTTGCGATCACTTCCTCTTCACTGTATGTGCCTCCATAATTTATAATGCCAATAACAACCTCTGTAACCCTTTGTACATATGCTCTAACATTTTCATCATCTCTCATTCTCAAAGTCTCCATCTTTGTCTTACAATTTTGTAACTTTTCTTGTTTAGTAAATTTGTCTCCTTCATATAGTGCTTCCAACCTCAACCAAATTTTGTGTGTTGAATCCAAGTCCTTAACTTCAATAAATTCACCTTCTGAGAGAGCACTAATAATTGCTTCCCTTGCAATCATGTTATAAGAGAACATATTCTTATCCTCATCAGTAGCATTGTCCAATTCATCTTTAGGCTTGATCTACTCTTCTTTCTTTGTTATCATCTAGTAGTCAAAACCCAAACACAACAGATGTATTCTCATCTTGTTCTTCCAACTGCTAAAATTATTAGGAAAAAACTTCAGACTTTCCTTCCTATATAATGTCATCTTCAAGATAACCTCAAGTTTTTAAGCTTTCTGGTGCAGGAGCACCCAAGAAGGAGCACACAAGGTACACTCCCCACTCTTCACAACTTTTAGATTGATAGGTTAATTTTTAGTAAGCCAACTTGTAAGACATAGTCACCCTCAATGTGGTTATAAACCATGGGTTTTGACTATGGTCCAAAGGCACATTTAGGATGTTAAGTTTCCTAGGTGTCTTTTTAAGTTGTTTAATAACAAGGCTTAGGCCTATAGGCTCATGAAGAGCAACAATGCAACATTTTGTAAAAGTTGTAATAATGTAAGAAATGTTGTCAGCAACTTTTTTGGAAAGTTGCTACTGACCTGTGAAACAACCGCCCAACGGTCACAACCATTTGAAAAATGGTTGGATCCATTAAGGAAAGTCTTCATATGGCCCTTTCAAGCAAGGGGAAGACGTGTTGTTGAACAGTACAAATACTCTATGTAAATTTTGCATTCAATCAATAAAAGATCCCTATTTTCTCTAATTCTAGATTTGAAACACTTCGCGTATGGATTTTTACAAATGTGCAAGGAGGAATTTTGTTTGATCTGACACACATCATGAAGTAGGACTCCATTATGCTTAGTTTTGAACCATTTTGAAGATCGGAGTCAAAAGTTGAAGGAATAGGTTTCTGGGTTTTCAAGAAACCCTCCTGGACCAGGGTTTTGGTCGAAAATGCCCTAACTTGCATTTCCTTTATGGGGCTCCCATGCAAAGCTGGGAAATGCAAGTAGGGGAAATGTATTTTGATTCCTCTAGAGTGTAGGAGAAGGGGGATTGTCTGGAGAAATCTATTTGCAGATTCTAGACCAAGCATCTCTATGTGCTTGGTTCAAGAAATGAAAATTGAAGTGACAGAAGCACTTCAAGGGTGGATAAAAGAAATCTAAAGATATATTGTGGTCTCTTTAGGAATTCCAACACTATTATATATGGAAATCAACCTTGAACAACCAACTGGTGAATTTTTCCTTCATTTACTGAGTCAGTTAGCCTTATCAAAACTAATAGACCAGGAACTGTTAAGTGCTAATTTGTATTTAGGATCTTAGGATCTGGAGGTTTATTACAAGTCATTAAAGGGTGTCTGAATATACTTGTTTCCATAGATTTCTTGCAAGAAACTAGATTTATAACCTTAAGACCTCATCGGAAGACTACAAGCTCAGCAAGGTCTAAACTCTTGGACTTGTTATTTAAATCTTGTTGTATTTGTGGAAATCACTCCCATAGTAGACATTTCATTTGTGTATGGAACCTTTCCATACCCTTAGCAAATTTTTAGGTTCCCATTAGAAAGAAAATTCAGTAAGGCATTTTGTGGTAAGCATTATCGAGCGTTAGGAAATTACTCGGTAAATCTACCGAGCCCACTCGGTTAACATAGGCATCGAGCATCGACCAAGTATCAACCGAGCACTAGTAGAACCTAAGGGAGTACAAGCTAGTTGGAGACACTAAATCCTTCCATGAGGATAGTGTAATTAAGTTTGTTTTAGGATCTTCTAAGGGTGTAGAGTACTCTCCTAAGCCCACTTTGGGTTCAAAGTAACACCGAAGGTCTCAATGTTTACTGAGCTACCTAGATAGGGGAGAGCTCTGCATCAAGTGGTATTAGAGCATCTAAGATCCTTAGGGTAAAGATATACCAGCACCATGGAAGGAGAAGATGATGGAGGATTGTCATCAAGGATGACCAATGTAGAGATAGTAAGATATCTGAAGGAGCAAAGGACACAGCGTGATGATTAGAGAGACACCGAGATACAGCAGATGAGGCAAGAGATGGACAGGCTGAGGGAAGAGCTTCAGAAGAGAGGTAGTGGAAACTCTGAAGATGTCGAAGCAAGGAGTGATGAAGAACCCCTTGAGAAGGAGGAAGAAGAATGTCCTGCAGACTAGAGGCTACTTATGAAGACTCTAAAATCTATGGAGAGGAGAACCATGGATGCCAAGTTTGAGTTGCCTACATAAAATGGGAAGATGGACCCAGATGCTGCAATGGATTAGGTGGATGCCCTAAATACTTTCTTTGATTGTGAAGACATCCCTGAGAATCAGAGGGTGAAGATTGCTAAGTCAAAGCTCAAAGGCTTTGCACTCACATGGTGGAACTTCACTCAAGATGATGGGGTGAAGAATGGAAAGAATCCAGTCACCACTTGGAAGTCTACACACTCAAATGGTGCACTTCTCTAAGTCATTATATCCAAGGGAATCCATGAAGAGGAAACCTTAGAAAGTGACCTAGAGCTCTCTATGCATGGAGTTGCAAGATTATTTGATTGCTCTCAGCTAGAGCTATTAAGAACCTTGCTAGTCAACCACACAATGAGAGATTCAAATGAAGACAAGGGAAAGAATGCCAATATCTCCAAGAATCACTATGAAATGCAATGCAAAGCTATACTAAGATGAATATGCAAGCTAGAAATGAGAAGTGCAAGCTAAACTATGGAAATGAAAGTACAAGCTATGCTATGAAAAGGAAAGTACAAGTATTACCAAACCTTCCTAGTTAAACTAGATGAGTTACTCTAAAGCTTGAAATGAAATCTACACTATGAAAGCATAAACATGAAGCTACTACGCATGAATGAAACTAAGAATGGAATGTAGATGCAAAAGCCAAGAATGCTCCAAATCTTCAAAAGCTCCAAAGTGACCTAGAAAACCTACAGCATAACATTAGCATAAAAGATTGATATGCAAATGAGGAAGAGAGGTCTTCTTTTATAGGAAATGAGAAGGAATGGACCATGGAGATTAAGAGGCAAAAGATTTAATCAAGGGTGGAGCTTGAAAGAGGAGAAATCCATGTGCACAAATATCCTCCAATAAGAAAATAAGATTTGACTTTTGTGTCCATATGAGACAAAAAGTGTTTTTCTTCTTTTTATAAAATAAGAATAATGCTTTATTTGTGCAACTTAGGATAAGAGGAAAAGGTGGGGGCTTTTTATTTAATAAAAGGGGAGGAAATTCCTTTTAAATAAATAGACTTTAGGATAAAATGGTTATCCCAAGGCAAATAATCAAAAATGATGAAATAGGATTTGATCAAGGAAATTGATATAATTGATAAAATGCTGATTTTTGAAAATATTGATTCAAGGATTTGATAAATTTCTGAATGGGGGCCCAAAGTCTAGGTGACCATTTTAGGGTGCATACAGGAAGAAGATGGTGACCCTACTTAGGGAAACTTATGTCCCTAAATATTATGAAGTCCAACTTCATAAGAGGAGAATGAGTCTAAGACAGAAAGAGATGGACATCTCTAGCTATACCGAATAATTTTAGATTGGTGATGAAATCCAAGCTTGCTAAACCAGAATGTGTAAAGCTTGCTCAGTATATGCAAGGCCTAAGGGTCTCAGTTCAAGATGAACACATTTTGACCAGCCCTACCATAGTGAATGAATGTTATCAATTGGCATTAAAGGTTGAGGAAAATTTCAAGAGGAGGAATGAACAGAGTGGTAGAGGAAAAGCCAAGAATGAAAGAGGTAGAGGAAACTTTGGAGGAAGATGACATAACAATAGACCACAAGGAGAAGCTAATAAGGAGAACACACAAGGAGAAAGTAGTTCAAGAGGTGGATACAGAGGTAGAAGAGGAAATGGCAGGGGTAGAAATGGAGGAAGAAACAATGGACAAATTAGATGTTATAACTTAAATCAGACAGGGCACTAAACCAATAGGTGTCCGGATAGAGACAAGCAGAATAACCAAGGTGAAAGAAGATCCAACCTAGTACAAGAAGATGATTTTGATAGTGTGAGAAACTATATGGGAGAAGATGGAGTAAGCCTCATGATGAAGAGGACTTTGATCCAAGCACCAGTACTGGTGGAACCTCCCCAAAGAAAAAGTCTTTTCAGAACCAACTACAAGAGCCACAGAAAGGTATGCAAGTTAGTAATTGATTTTGGTTCTACTGAAAATCTTTTATCTAAGGAAATGGTAGATAAATTAAAATTGGAAATGATACCCCACCCAAACCCATCCCATGTATCTTGGTTGGCAAAAGGGTAGAAGACCCTCATAAATGAACAAGCTTGGGTAGATTTCTCTATTAAAGACTATAAGGATAGAGTCCTTTGTGATGTTGTAGATATGGATATAAGTCACCTTTTGTTAGGATATCCATGGTAGTATGATCTATAGGCTAAACATGATGGAGTCACAAACAAATACCAAATTGTTCAAAATGGTCACAAATACAATCTGCTCCCTATTCCTAATCCTCCATAAGAAAAACCAAAAGAATAGTTAGTCATGCTTGTAGGAGAACAAGAGATGATAAGTACTATTCAAGATTCTAAGGTAGGATATGCCCTAGTCCTTAAGCCAAAGGAGAAGATAGTACACAATGAAGTACCGAAGGAAGTAGATAGTCTACTACAGAAGTACAAAGGAATAGTTACAGGAGACACACCAGATGAACTCCCACCATTGAGGGATATCTATCACCAAATTGATTTTATCCTAGGTGCTTCCCAACCCAACAAAGCTTCTTATAAACTCACTCCTGATCAGAATGCCAAAGTCACCAGACAAGTCGGTGAATTATTGACTAAAGGACTCATACAAAATATTCTTAGCCCTTGTGTAGTCCCAAGTGCTTTGGCCCCTAAAAAGGATGGTAAATGGAGACTATGCACTGACTCCAGGGCAATAAACAAAATTACAATCAGATACAAATTCCCTATACTTAGGATTGAAGATCTTTTAGACCAACTTGGAGGGGCATGTTACTTCTCAAAAATTGACCTTAAATCTGGTTACCATTAGATAAGGATAAGGCCTAGTGATGAGTGGAAAACTACATTCAAAACCACTGAAGGATTGTATGAATGGCTTGTGATGCTATTTGGCCTTAGCAATGCTCCCAGCACCTTCATGAGATTAATGAATGAAGTGCTTCAAGATTTCATAGGAAAATTTGTGGTGGTCTATTTAGATGACATCTTAATCTTTAGTGGGACTATGAAGGAACACATGCGACATTTGGAGCAAGTTCTCCAAAAACTACATGAGAAGAAACTATCTATCAACTTAGAAAAATGTACATTCATGTAACAAGAGTTGATATTTTTGGGTTTTGTTATCTCAAAGGGAACATTGAAAATGGATCTTGAAAAGGTAGAGGCTATCATTAATTGGCCCATACCAAAGACTCCGAGAGAAGTCAGGAACTTTCATGGATTGGCTACCTTTTATAGGAAATTTATCAAAAAATTTAGTCACATTTGTGCACCTTTACTTGATACCATCAAGGGTGGTAGAAAAACAAAGTTCCAGTGGACAACACAAGCAGATGAAGCTTTTAAATACTTGAAGGAAAGAGTAGCACAATATCCCATTTTGGAACTACTGACCTTCAACAAATTGTTCACAGTGGAAACTGATGCTAGCAATCTGGCCATAGGCACAGTCCTCAGTCAGGATGGAAGACCGGTAGCTTTCTTCTCTGAAAAATTGAATGAAGCAAAGAAGAAATATAGCACATATGACTTGGAATTTTATGTGATGGTTCAAGCCCTCAAGAAATGGAGGCACTACTTACTCCCTAAAGAATTTATTGTCTTTACAGATAATTGTGCTTTAAGTTTTCTAAATAGCCAGGATAAACTAAGCTGCAGACACATGAAATGGGTTGAACAACTCCAAGTATTCACATTTTCCATAAAACATAAGAAAGGAACATCAAATAAATTTGTAGATGCTCTCAGCAGAAGATTAATTTTGGTTGAAGAAGTGCAGGTACAAAGCATAGGGATTGATGCCCTCAAACACCTATACAAGGATGATTCAGATTTTGGTGATATCTATCAAGTTTTCTCTACTCTATCAGATGCATATAATACCACTTATTTTGAATATCTATTGCAGAATGGCCTTTTGTTCAAATTCCTAAATGCTCCATGAGAGAAAATCTAATTAGAGAAAAACATTGTGGTACACTAGGAGGTCACTTTGGCATAAATAAAACACTTGAACTCATAAGGAGAAACTATCATTGGCCTTGGTTACCGACTAATGTCAAAAAATTTGTTGAATCATGCACTATTTGTCAAAGGGCTAAAGGAGTCAAGACCAATCAAGGTCTCTATCAACCACTACCAATCCCAACAAAGCCATGGGATAGTGTGAGCATGGATTTTGTATTAGGATTACTGAGAACCAAGCAAGGACTTGATATTATTTTTGTCATAGTTGATAGATTTAGCAAAATGGCACATTTTGTTCCTTGTAAAGGCTCTAATGATGCTTCACATATTGCTAACTTATTTTTTAAGGAAGTGGTCATAATTCATGGATTACCAACATCCATTATCTCTGACAAAGATGTGAAATTCTAGGGACACTTTTGGAGAACCCTTTGGAAAAAGTTGGGGACAAATCTATCATTCAATTCTACTTACCATCCACAAACCGATGGGCAGACTAAAGTTGTAAATAGATCACTAGGAAACCTTTTAAGGTGTCTAACAAAAAAATATGGACAAACTTGGTATTCTATCCTTCCTCAAGAAGAATTTTCTTTCAATGATTTAGTAAACTGATCAACAGGGAAGACACCATTCCAAGTGAATTATGGACTCCATCCAAGAGGAGTTATGGAACTAAGAGATTTATCGACTGACTTTAAAGTCAATGCACAATGTGAAGAACTATCATCATGGATCAAATAGATTCATGATCAAGTCTGAGATACATTGATTCAGAATACTGCAAGGTACAAAGAACGGGTAGAGAAGAAGAAGAGACATGTTACTTTCAAATTAGGAGATCAAGTATGGGCATACCTGAATAAGGAAAGGCTACCTAGGGGACATACCAAAATGTAGATGAGGAAGATCGGTCCATGTCAAATACTTCATAAATTTGGGGACAATGCTTATGAAATTTCTTTACCCCCTTCTATTTCTATTTCTCCTATCTTTAACATTTGTGATCTCACTCCTTTTAAGGGTGATGCAGGATCTACTGACACTTTGCAAGATACTGAAGACACATAGGAAGAATGGATAAAGGACTTACCACCAATCCAACCTTTGTAGTTGGAAAATATTCTGGACTCTAAAGTTGTCAAACAAACTAGGAAGAAGACCTAAAAAGATTATTTGGTCAAATGGAGAGGGTTACCAGACATTGATGCTACATGGATGAGCGAAGAGTGTATCAACAAGCATGGAACTTTGATTTAGAAACTGCTCTCAAGTGGGACTTGAATTTTTAAAACATAGGAGTATGGTGCAGGAGCACCCAAGCAGGAGCACACAAGGAGCACTCCCCACTCTTCACAATGTTTAGA
Organism: Chamaecyparis obtusa; assembly: GCA_027943335.1. Classification (NCBI taxonomy): domain Eukaryota; kingdom Viridiplantae; phylum Streptophyta; class Pinopsida; order Cupressales; family Cupressaceae; genus Chamaecyparis; species Chamaecyparis obtusa. The sequence continues at coordinate 984,474 of BSBK01003958.1, forward strand.
TTGATAGGTTAATTTTTAGTAAGTCAACTTGTAAGACCTAGTCACCCTCGGTGTGGTTATAAACCATGGATTTTGACTATGGTCCAAAGGCACATTTAGGATGTTAGGTTTCCTAGGTGTCTTTTTAAGTTGTTTAATAATAAGGCTTAGGCCTATAGGCTCATGAAGAGCAACAATGCAACATTTTGTAAAAGTTGCAATAATGTAAGAAATGTTGTTGGCAACTTCTTTGGAAAGTTGCTACCAACCTGTGAAACAACCACCCAATGGTCACAACCATTTGAAAAATAGTTGGATCCATTGAGGAAAGTCTTCATATAGCCCTTTCAGGAGGGGGGAAGATGTTTTGTTGAATAGTACGGATACTCTATGTAAATTTTGCATTCAATCAATAAAAGATCCCTATTTTCTCTAATTCTAGATTTGAAACACTTCGCGTACAAATTTTTACAAATGTGCAAGGAGGAATTTTGTTTGATCTGACACACATCATGAAGTAGAACTCCATTACGCTTAGTTTTGAACTAGTTTGAAGATTAGATTCGAAAGTTGAAGGAATAGGTTTTTGAGTTTTCGAGAAACCCTCCTGGACCAAGGTTTTGGTCGAAAATGCCCTAACTTGCGTTTCCTTTGTGGGGCTCCCATGTGAAGTTGGGAAATGCAAGTAGGGGCAATTTATTTTGATTCCTCTAGAGTGCAGGAGAAGGGGGATTGTCTGGAGAAATCTATTTGCAGATTCTAGACTAAGCATCTCTATGTGCTTGGTTCAGGAAATGAAAAATTGAAGTGACAGAAGATCTTCGGGGGTGGATAAAAGCAATCTAAAGATAGATTGTGGTCTCTTTGGTAATTCCAACACTATTATATCTAGAAATCAACCTTGAACAACCAACTGGTGAATTTTTCCTTCATCTACTAAGTCAGTTAGCCTTATCAAGACTAATAGACTAGGAACTATTAAGTGTTTATTTGTGTTTAGGATCTTAGGATTTGGAGTTTTATTACAAGTCATTAAAGGGTGTCTGAATATACTTGTTTTGATAGATTTCTTGCAAGAAACTAGAGTTAGAACCCTAAGACCTCGTCGGAAGACTACAAGCTCGGCAAGGTCTAAACTCTTGGACTTCTTATTTAAATCCTATTGTGTTTGTGGAAATCACTCCCATAGTAGACATTTCATTTGTGTATGGAACCTTTCCATCCCCTTAGCATATTTTTAGGTTCCCATTAGAAAGAAAAGTCAATAAGGCATTTTGCGGTAAGCATTACTGAGTGTCAGGAAATTACTCAGTAAATCTACCGAGCCTACTCGGTTAACATAGGCACCGAGCATCGACTGAGTATCAACCGAGCACTAGTAGAATCCGAGGGAGTGCAAGCCAATTGGAGACACTGAATCCTTTCATGAGGATAGTGTAATTAAGTTTTTTTTAGGATCTTCTAAAGGTGTAGAGCACTCTCCTAAGCCCACTTTGGGTTCAAAGTAACATCGAAGGTCTCACCGTTTACCGAGTTGCCTAAATAGGGGAGAGCCTTGCATCACTTTCTCTCCGAGGACTAGAAGACCTAATACCAATTGTTAGGAATAACATCCACCAACACAACTAAGAGGGGGGTTAATCAATTGAGAGACCAAATATTAAACTTTAAAATTTATAAACTAAAACACTTAATGAGAATATCAACACAATAAATGCAACACCATAAAACAATATTTTTTTGTCGAGGAAACCATGATAAAGGTAAAACCCCAATGAGAATTAGCACCCAAAAATGATGTACTGAAGTATAGTATCCATGTTAAAATATTTAGCCATGTTAGGATTCAAGAGAAAAATGGTAGGCTTAGTGCCTAGGCACAGTGCCTAAAGAAGTTTAAATCCACCTTTAGGACTCACTGTTCGGAATGCAATTGTATAAAATATATACAATCCAATGAACTATTTGCTAGCAACTATATTTTCTTGATTAGTTCCAATGAAGCTCCTCAATCACAACCTATGCTCTACATCCAAAAAACTTCACAAATACAAGCTTGAAGCTTACATACATACACCACAATTTATTCTCCAAAAATAACTCTTCTTTATACCCTATTACAATAATCAATTAGGGTCGGCCAATTAAGACTTCCCCAATGAATAAATAATTAAATAGACCCTTCCTAAGATACACATGGTACCTTACACAATTATACAATAGTTACAATACATCAAAATACACTCTAGCATCTGTAATTTGTGCTCGTCATCTTCACAACACTTTACACATCTCTAGTCAGCTCCAAATAGGTCTTCACAGGACCACCCGCTTCAGCTAACGTCACCATGAACATAGAAAATCCATAATCATAAATAATATTCTCTAATATGTCTTCTATGATGCATTAAGATTGAAGGTTAAAAATCATGCTCGCATAAGAGTTATCTCATAAATATAGATACTAACTCTATCACTTTCTACTATCATAGTCTAGTAACCAGTCTTTACTAAAATAATTCTAACTAACTACATATGCAATATTAAGCCAAGAGACCTTAGACATAAGGTCACAACTCATCCTTGCACATATTCCTATATTTTCATGCTTTGAAACAACCATAAAGTAGCCATACCCTTTTTTCAGTCATCCATATATCATTGATAACTAGTCTATTTGCCTTCATCTGAAACATATGTTGACAACAATGACAAACAATGAGAAACAACAGATATTACAGAACCAATTCTAATAGATTATTGGGAAGTCAAAAAGAAATATTACAAGCCTCTTGTAGATCTATCTACTACTACCACTGATGAGAAGAAGGAATTTCAGTATAATATGATAGCAAAAGATGCCTTATTGAGTGCCTTATTAGATGCTAAATATATAAATATTATGGAATTGGAGACCGCACATGAGATATGGATAAAAATATAAGCCTTACATAAAAGAGATACCTTTGTGAAGCAAGTGAATCTATAGAGTCTAAAAGGAAACCTAGAATCTTTAAAGATGAGTGAGGATGAAAATATTCAAGCCTATGTACATAAGGTGGTCAAGCTTGTTTGTGGAATCAAAAGTGCTAGTAGAAAATTAGAGGAAGATGAAATTTTTTCCAAGATATTGAGATCCTTGCCTCCTGCTTATGATAACAAAGTTTCTCCAATTCAATAAATTAGGACCGTGTCTACTGTGACAAGAGATTCATTGGTTGGTAAGTTATCTACTTTTTAAATGACTATATTTGATGATAATCTTCCTAAAATTGAATCTACATTTAAAGCTACTATTTCTAAGGATAAGAAAAATAATGATTTTAGTAAAATTTCTTTGAATTATGAATCTAGATATGCTAAGGAAAGGGGGGAAATTAGAGAGGAAAGAGAGATGGAAGATATACAAGTCCTAAATTTTCAAGGAGAGTTCCTAAGAGAGTAGGTAAGTGTGAAGGAAGGCTACCTTTGAAATCATTTTCATGTAATAAGATTGGTCATTTTCTTATATATGTCTGAAGAGAGTGCCAAAGCATAAGCCTAAAAAATATGGCTAAATATCATTAAAAAATGCTATTTAGATGCTATCGAAGGTGTTACTAATGATTAATCTAAGAAGAGTGAAGATGAGATTGTGTTTATATCTATTAGAGATGAGAATCCTACTTTTTGATTAAGAAAAATCCCTAGCTTCACATATTGAAATAAAAGATGAATGGGCAATATATAGTCATTGCCCATATCACATGATTAGAGATAAGAAAAAATATGTGAAATTAGAAAGGTATGATGGTGGTGTTATCAGATTTAGTGACAATACTCCTTGTATGATCAAAGGAAGAGGTTTTGTTACACTTGGTGGTAAGAATAACAGTAATAATGTCTAGTGTACATTAAGGGTTTGAAACATAATCTTTTTGCTGTTGGATAATTTGTTTTTTATTAAGTAAAATAGGTTTTGTAGGGTGCCTGAAACCCCCAGGTCTAAAACAAGAACAAAACTAACAAGAAGTAGACCACGAAAAGGCCAAGGTCAGAAAGCCACAGTAAAGTAGAGCAGTCAAGGCTAGAAGCAGCCAAGACCACAAGCCATGAAAGCAAAAGCAAGACCAAACAACCCAGAAGTTGAGTTGATGACGAGACTGTTCCAAGAGTGACTTAAGGGATAGAAGTGGCAACAACAACCGACCTCAAAGAAAATCATTGAGGTTGTATAATTTCTCCCTCTGTGCATTGGAGTCTTTCCTTTTCTAGGATACTCTTCACATCTATGGGAAAGTCATCTCCATTTTTCCAAATTAGCTTACCTTCCTTAGTGAGAGCCAGGTTGGCAAACCAGTCAGCCACTCCATTGGCTTCCCTATACACATGGGATATGAACACCTTTTCAAAAGAATTAAGAATGGCTTGAGTTTCAGAAATTATATTGGCTATAGTCCAAGAGGGAGGGTGAGAGAGATTGAGGCAATTGATGATGTTCATTGAGTCTCCTTCTAGCCAGAGCCACTTGACCCCCTGATCTTTAGCAAGTTTAGTGACTTGAAGAGTTGTGTAGGCTTTAGCATAGTGATTATTTTGAGCACCCAAGGGGAGACTAACAGCCGCTATGCTAAAGCCAAAGTAGTTCCTAATGATTCCTTCTCTTCCAGCTTGACCAGGGTTACCTTTAGCAACACCATCAAAGTTGGCTTTAGTCCAACCAGTTGGAGGACTAGTCCACACATAGTTCTGTCTTTTATCCTGAGTAGCAACTTGAGACTTTCCTGCAAGAAGGTTAAATCTTCCATAGTAGAAAATATTCTCCTTTACAACATGAATGATTTTTTCAAAGATAATTTTGAGAGGAGAGGAGCTATCATGAAAGATGTAGTTATTACACTCCTTCAAGATTCCCCAACAAAAATGAGGAAGAATCCAAGTACAGAATAATCAAAAATCCTAATTAAACCTTTTGAAAGCCCATTGGGAGAAGAGATCAATGAAAGACAGGGGGAAACACCAGGAAAGATTTAGGACCGAGAAAAGGATTTGCCAGATTTGACTTACAAAGGAGCAGTGAATGAAAAGGTGATCCACTTATTCCTCTTGGCATTTGCAGAGAAAACATCTGTTAGTAAATTGGAACTCATGCTTGATGAGATTATCCACAGTGAGGATATGATTCTGGAGTAGGATCCAAAAGAAAACATTAATTTTGGGTATCAGGCCAGGAGTCCAAGCTTTGGCCCACTGCGGCTTCAAATCATGGATTTGGGTGGTCTGCAAAGAATAGGTAGAAGCCACAGTGTAGGTCCCATCCAAAGAATCCACCCAGATAATCTTATCCTGATTGGGTGAGAGAGTAACTGCATTGAGAGTGGTCATCAAAGGAGACAGGTCCTGAGAGATCTAAGTGAGATCCACCCAATTTTCATCCCTTTTGTAATTGCAAACTTGAGTCCTGTAGGTTTGAGTGCAAAAATGTCTCTGGATGTATAGAGACTCAAAGTCTCTCAAGCTACCCATCTGAAGCTAGTTGTCATTCTAGAAATTGATGGAGTGACCATTACCTATTTTCCACTTAGTCGTGGATTTAGCCAGCTCCTTGGCAATGAGGAGACCATTCCATATGATAGAACCTTTGGGGGAATATGTATCATCAAAAAATCTATTGAGTGAGTTATGTGAGAGGTATTTTTCTTCAAAGGTATCCCTCCACTCACCTTTGCTATTGAATATTCTCCAGATCTATTTGGCTTGAAGGGCTTTGTTGAAAGGTCTCAACTTCCTTATGCCAAGGCCACCATAAATTTTAGGGTGGCACACTTTCTCCCAAGCAATTAGGGGAATGTGCTTGTGATCCTCTCCACTAGACCACAAGAATCTTCTCTGGATTCTTTCCATGGCTTCCACAACTTTAGCAGGGATAGGGAAAAGGCTGAGGGAATAGGTAGGGAGATTTTGTAACATAGACTTGACCAATTGGATCTTTCTAGCCTGGCTAAGAATGACCCCTTTCCAACCAGTGAACTTCCTATTAAATTTGTCTATCAGTTTGTTCCAGAAGGCTTCTGGAGGTTTGACACCTAAGGGCAGACCCAAGTAGGTAGATGGTAAGGTGTTAATGCCATGTCCCATAATATGATCAATTTTCCTCTGTCTAGCTTCTAGTGTTTTAACAAAGAATATAGCACTTTTATTCCAATTGATAGATTGACTAGTAGCCCTGATATAATTGTAAAGAAGATCCTTCACCACTCTAGCTTCTCCCACCGAAGCCTCACCCCCAAGAATGGTGTTATCCATGAATTGCTGGTGTGTAAAAAAAATGTTACTAGAAGAGGGGTTGATTCCTTTTAGGTCCCTGATCATTTTAGAAGCTGAGATGAGTCTCCCTAGGCACTCAGCAAGAATGATGAAAAGAATAGGGGAGAGAGGGTCCCCTTGTCTTAGGCCCCTGGAGGGTTTGAAGAAGGCAGACAGGGAGCCATTAATCATGACCACCAAGGAGGGGGTCAAGATGATTTGATAAAGAATCTTGCAAGAATGGGAGTTGAAACTGAAAGCTTCAAGAACTCTGAGAAGAAACTGCCAATCAACCCGATCGTAGGCCTTGGAAAGGTAAAGCTTGAGGAGAAATCCTTCCCTTTTTCCTTCTAATGAATGAATAACTTCATGCACCATCATTATAGAGTCTAGAATCTGTCTACCAGGCACAAAGCCAGATTTTTGTTGCGAGATCAAGGAAGGGAGGACTCTGAGAATCTTGGAGGTGATAACCTTGGAAATGATCTTAAGGAAGGAATTGCAAAGGCTTATGGGTCTAAATTTATTGAAAGAGTCCACACCAAAGGTCTTGGGAATTAGCACCAGGAAGGTAGCATTGAGTTCTTTCAGAAGGTTCTTTGAGCCAAAAAATTCTTGCACAGCTTGAACCACGTCATCTTTCACCACATCCCAATAAAGGTGAAAAAAGAACATAGGGAAGCCATCCAGGCTGGGGGCTTTGTCCCCAAGAAGAGAGTCGAGATCTTTCTTGACTTTTGTCATATCTGGAATAGAGCATAAGGCTTTGTTTTGATGATCAGTAATGATCCTTGGGATGTTATTTAGGAGATAAGCCTAGTCTTGCTCAGATATCCCCTGATCTTTAGAGAGGAGCTGAGAAAAGTAAGAGATAGCTTCATCTGTAATATCCTTGTCCTCCTTAAGGGCTTGGTCTCCCTTCTTGATTCTACTAATCCTGTTAGCAGCTCTGTGTCTCATAGTAGAGAGGTGGAAGAAGCAAGTATTTTGATCCCCTTCCCTTAGCCAGATGGACCTTGATCTCTACTTCCAGAAAGTTTCCTCCTACCCAATAATGTTATGGTAATCTAAAAGGATGGCTTTTTCTTTTTGCAATTTGTCTTCATCATAGCCCTATTTCTGGATTTCATCTTGAATGTAGTTTAGTTCATTGAGTGTCTTATCTTTAGAGGTGAAGATATGGCCAAATTTATCTTTGTTCCAATTTTTGACATTGCATTTGATGTTCCTTAGTTTTTTTGCCACTCTGAACATGGTTGTCCCCTCAACATCAATGTTCCACCACTCTTACATCTTACAATTCAAGGATAATTTGTTGATAAAGATTACATCTTACAATTCAAGGATGGAAAGTTCATGATCATGGGAAGTTCTAGAACTGAGATTGCATCAGGTACCAAGACCAAAGGTAATGTATTTCATTTGAATAGCACAAATAATAGACTCTTGATTGCTAAAATCAATGACATTTGGTTGTGGAACCAAAGGTTTTGTCATGTAAACTTTGATAATATTGTGAGGATAAGCACTAAAAATGATGTAAGAGATTTTCCTAGATTGTTGAAGCCTACTAAAGTGATGTGTAAGGAATGTCAGTTGGGTAAGATAAAGTTAAATCTTCTTTTAATTTAGAAAGACTTATTATTCAAGTGTATTTTTATATTTTGTGCATACAAATTTATGTGGTTCCTCTACAACTAGGAGTTATTATGGAGATAAATATTTCTTACTGTTCATTAATGAATACTCAAGGATTATGTGGGTTACATTTTTAAGGAGAAATATGAAGTATTTGATAAATTCAAAATATTTATCTAGCTATGGTTAAGACTAAGATATAAACGAAGCTGAAATGTTTGAGATCAAATAGAGGTAGAGAATTTACTTTATGAGAGTTTAATTCATACTATGAGGAGCATGGAATAAAGAGACAAATTCCTACTCAATGAACCCCACAACATAATGGAGTTGTAAAAACCACTCTATAACATTCCCACTCAACGTTTGAATTCAAACTACCTACTCCCAGGCCCACCTCCCCTGGGGGAAATCTTCCAGCCTTGCAGGTCCCCACACTGGACCCCATGTTGGTCCTAAACTATTTCCTCTAGCACAGGACATGTCGTGAAAGGGTCAATGGAAGAATCCCAATGGGCATCCTCTTTTGCCGATGCCATTTCATCCCCGACAAAGACAAGATGGAAAGGCACTCTCATGGGTGAGGTCCAAAATACTCTAGAATCACTCCTGGTGTACTTCATTTAGACTGAGGAAGGCACTGAACTCTTGCTCCCTGATTCGGTGGTAAACAGGACCATGGACAATTTTTATTTGCCACTGGTGGGTCATTTCTTCAACTTCCAACCTACCATTGAAATGGTCTGGGTGGCTACCCAGTGGAAGATTAAGGGGTCTATCTTAGCCTCTGTTATACCTTGCAGACTCTTCCTCTTCAAGTTCAACACTCTGGAGGATCTGGCCTTTGTTATTTTAGGCTCGTGGGTCTATGGTAAGCACTTCCTCATCCTAGTGAAATGGAAACTTAGGTTTAATCTGGCGATTGAGCTGAGTAGGATGGCTCTAGTGTGGGTGCGTCTCCTTGGGCTTCTACTTGAATATTGGGATGAATAGGTGTTTAGGTGGATTGGTGACTCCTTTGGCACTTTTATTACGATGGATCAGGTAACCCACTCTAAGTCTAGGTTAGTGTTTGCAAGATTCTGCGTTAATGTTACCCTAAATAAAACCCTCCCCAACTTTTTTATTTTGAAATCCAAGTTGGGAAAATGGACTTAGGCCCTGGTTTATGAGAATGCCACTCTCTTTTTCCAGAAAAGTGACTCCAGGGACCACACCAATGAAGCATACAAATCCTCTCTACAAGAAGGAAAAAATAAGAACAAGGATAAGGGCACCTCCATGGAGCCACCCATGGTAGCAAGTGAAGAGAAGAAGAGGATCCCCCCTGGTGGCTGAAGTGCTGGAAAACCCAAACCTAGAAAACCTAGAGGTCGAAGAGGGTGAGATTGTCACCCCTCTAGAGAACAATGGGGTAATCCCTGATCCTAAGGGTCTTGAATCCCCTCCAGTAATTATGTCATTGGAGAACCCCCCGGTGATTACTTTGGAGACAATTTTGATCACTCCTGTTGAAGTGGAACAACCTGCTATTGTGTTCTCACTCAAACTAAAGTCCCCTAAGGCCGCTACAAAACTTCCTTTGTAGCTGAAGGAAAGGAACTACTCTCCCTCACCTAGCTCTCTGGGTGAAGACCACTGTGAGGAGGACGATGGTGGTGAATGGAAAATACAAAAAAATAAAACTAAGCCCAAAAAGGTGGATGTGGGACTGGAAACACCAAGAGGGAGGCCATCAGAATGCACCAGGAGGTTAAGAGGGACTACAAGGGATGTTGCGGCAGGTAGGCAGCAAACCTTAGAAACAAGTTTTACAAATAAGAAATGATTTTTCTTTCTTGGACTATTAGAGGTCTTAACAACCCCCTCAAGAAAAGTGTTGTTAAACAATACATTTTTTCTCATAAGCTGAATATTCTTCTCATCCAAGAAGTTAAGATGTCTTTCAATAATTTTGCCTCCTTGGCTAGCAATCTTTGGTTGAGTGCTGATTTTTTCTACTCTAAATCCTCAGGTGCTTCCAGGGACATTGCCACTCTCTAGAATCCTAACACTATTTTTGATGAACCATTAGCCTTCTCCCCGAACTTCCTTGTTGTTACCTTCAAGAAAAAATAGTTGTTCTGGCACTTGATTAATATATATTCCCCCAATACTCAGAATGGCAAGTTGTCCCTTTGGAAGGATATTATTTGTTGTATGGATCAAGATACTTCTACTAATTATATGGAGGTTGGAAACTTCAACACCCCTCTCTACCCCTTAGAAAAATGTGGAGGCTTAATGGACTATTCTGATAGTATGGGGGACCTTGTGAAACTAATCTCCTACTCTGGTCTTTTAGACATTGATCTAAAAGGAAATCCCTTCACTTGGTCCAACAACTAGAAGGTCTCCCAGCTTATCCAAGTGTGGTTGGATCAGGTCTTCACCACCTCCTCTTAAGACTTGTGCTTGACCTCCACCTTGTCCTCCCTCCCCAAAACCACCTTTGATCATAACCCCCTCCTCCTTTGCTGGTCAGATTCCTCTAGAATTGGTCTGGCCCCTTTCAAATTTGAGATAATGTGGTGTTCCCACCCCTCCTTTAGGGACCAAGTGAAATCCTAGTGGGCCACTTCTATCAAAGGCACTACCATGTTTAGGATCACCCAAAAATTGGAAATCCTCAGAAAAGAAGTTAAAGGTTGGAGTAAACACAATTTTGGGGATTTTTTTAAGGAGAAGAAGGAGCTCATGGGGACCTTGGACTCCCTCCAAATCCAGCTAGCCACTGGGAATATCCACCCCTAGTTGTAGATGGAAGAAGAAAAGGCCAGACACAAGTGGCGGGAAGCTCTGAGAAGAGAAGAAATCTACTAGAAGCAGCGCTCCAGGATCCAGTGGCTTTCTGAAGGGGACAGAAATACAACCTTCTTTCATAGATCTACTAGAAATCATAAAAGAAGAAACACCATCAATGCAATTAGGGATGAAAGAGGAAATGAAGTTACTAAAAAGGACAAAATTAATCAAGTTACTGCCAACTACTTTAAGGGATTGTATTCTAATGATGGTCATTTTTGCCCAGTTAATGTGCAAAATCAGCTCCTTGAACACATCTAATGTGTTGTTACTCACTTTGATAATGATCATCTCACTGGACATGTTTCTAATGAGGAAGTCAAATTTTTTGTCTTTTCTATGTGTGCTTATAAAGCTCCGAGGCCCGATGGTTTCTCCTAGATTTTTTCAAGAATATTGGGATATTATTGGATTATATGTTTCTCGTGCCACCAAAGACTTCTTCAGAATGGGTGACTGCTAAAGCACCATAACAAGACCTATATTGTGTTAGTCCCTAAGAATGACAACCCCACCTCTATGCTAGATTTCAGACCTATCAGCCTATGTAGCACTTTTTATAAAATCCTCACTAAGATCCTGGTCAACAGAATGAAGCCCCTCTTGGACAAATTGATCAGCCCTACTCAAAAAGGTTTTGTTCCAGGAAGGTAGATCCTAGATGTAGCCATATCTACTCACAAAATCATCCACTCCATGGACAGGAGCAAAGCACCAGGTATGGCCTTCAAACTTGATATCTCTAAGGCTTATGATAAAGTTAATTGGTCCTTTCTCCATAAAATCCTTAGTAGAATGGGCTTTAATGAGAAAGTTATTTGCATTATCCAAGAATGTACGCAAATTGTTAGCTTCTCTATTTTGGTCAATGGCTCCCTAGGTGGCTTCTTTCAACCTAAAAAAGGTCTTCAGTAGGGTGACCCTCTCTCCTATTAATTATTTATCATGGTGGCTGAGGTCCTCAGCAGGAATCTGACTATGCTCTCTTCCACGAGAAGAATAAAAGGAATCAAACCTACTTCCACTCTGCAGCAAGCTGTTATGGAGAAATTTGTGGATGATACTTTCATCTTTGGGTACTCATCAGTGATCAAAGCTAGACAGTGGAAGTATCTTTTGGAGAACTATGCCTTGGCCTTAGGATAGTGCATAAACTATCAGAAAATAAGACTTTTTTTCTTCAACACCCCCATCGAGACCCAAACCAGAGTGCTTCAAATTTGGGGTTGTCAGTCAGCTTTTCTCCCCTCTACCTACTTGGGCCTCCCTCTCACTATCAAAGAGATCTCCCAAGATTTTTGGAATTCCATCCTGGAAAGAACTCAGAAAAATCTTGTTGGATGGAAGGGGAAGATTTTGAGCAATGCTAGTAAACTTTAGCTGGTAGCCTCTACTCTTCAAGGGATTCTTCTCTACTTTCTATCCCTCTTCAAGATCAAAAGAAACATGGCTGACAGGCTAGAAATGATACAAAGAAATTTTCCATGGGTAGGCTTGGAAGAGAAGAAGAGGATGTCCCTGGTCAATTGGGAAATAGTTTTCCTTCCTAAATGGTTGGGCGGCCTGGGCCTTAGACTAATTGGCTTGCTGAACAGAGCCCTCACCACAAAAGTGGCTTGGAAGCTAATTGAAAGGAAAGAGGATTGGTGCAAGATAATGGAAGCTAAGTACCTTCAATGGAACCCTTATGGAATGATGTTCCAAGATAAAGACCTTCCCAATGGTTCCAAACTCTAGACTAACATCTACAAATGCAAAACCATGATTTCTAAGGGGGTCTTCTGGCAACTTGGGGATGGGAGATCCATTAGATTCTGGCATGACTCATGGATATAGAATTGTACCACCCTTGGTAGAAGGTTTGACCCCCTCATGAACTACCTCAAACCTACCCTTGGTAACAGAGTCTCCAACTACATGTCTGAAGGGAGATAGAAGGACTTAGCCCTTCTGGTCAAGGATAGACCTAAATTAAATCAAGTGGCTTATAAGCTTATGGAAATCCTGGGGAATGTCAAGATTCCTAGAATTACTAGTCAGGACTCCATCATCTAGGCACCCACCCAAGCGAGCACCTTCTCAGTTAAGACTGTCTACAACCTTCTTGTGAAGGAGGAGAATAATATAGGAGATTGGAGTAAGGTGTAGATCCCACACCTTACTCTAAAAATCAATTTCTTCTGGTGGACACTTATGCACGATAAAGTTTTAACTCATGAAAACCTCATAAGTAGAGGATTCTCTCTAGCTAGCAGATGTGGCCTCTACAAAAAGGAAGAGGAAACTATGAACCACCTATTCATACACTGTGAATACTCAGCTACTATTTGGCAGGGAATTATTGAAAATTTGGGAGTCCCCTAGGTTCTGGGGAAGGATGTCCACCAATTCACTAGTTGGCAATCCCCCTCCAATCACCCTCTCCTCCAGCTCCTATGGTGGCTTCTTCCTCTGCATATCTGTTGGAATATTTGAAAAGAAAGGAACAATAGGATCTTTAGGGAGACTGATTCCCCACCTGAGGCCTCTCTCGATCTAGGCACCAAGCTCCTATGTGAGAATGATGGCTTAGTTAACTAGAAACTCCCCTCGGCACCCTCCTTTGCCTAGGAGATCAAAACAGTGGATAAATAGAACTTATTGACTGGCTTCACTAGGTTTGACAACTCTAAGTTGATGGCTCAGAATGCTACTTGGTGGGTTACCCTACCCATGGGCTGGACCAAATTAAATTTTGATGGTGCATCTAATAACCTTACCTAGAGTGGGGGTGGAGTGCTAAGAGACTACAATGGTGATTGCCTATTGGCTTATGTCGGGCCGCTTAAAAACAATACCATCAATCAAGTTGAAGGCATGACACTCCTTTAGGGTTTAAAATTTTCTATCTCCATGAATATCAGACTATTAATGATCAAGGGGGACTCCAAAGTGATTTTTGAGGCTATCAAAAGAGGTTTGAGTGTGGGATGGTGGATGAACACCATAATAGTGGAAATTTGAGAGCTTCTTAACAATCTCCAAATCATGACTATATCCCATACCTATAGGGAAGGTAATGCAGTGGAAGATTCTATGGCTGCCATTGGACTTAAGCAAGCTAGGCTGGTTAATTGGGAGGTAGTTAGTGAACTACCAAAGGAGACCCAATGGTTGATCGAGCGGGAAAGACACATCATCAACAATATTTGAAATGAGCCAAGTTGTCACCAATATTGATGAGGGCCCCACCTTGATTTCATGTTGGCTTAATTTGATGATTAATATAGTGATGACTATGTATGTGCAAAACTCCATAAAAGTTCATAATTTCCTTTTGTTTAAGTACGTGTGGAAGGATAGCTATCTGCATCACTAGGGAATTTTGATTACCAAGGACACTAAGGGAAAATTTGGCTTAATTTCTAATTATTACACTTGGAGATTTGATGGATTTTGTTGTACAGAGCTTGATTACCCTAAAATCACCCAACCCCTACCTCTTATGAATAAAATTCTCATAAAATGGTTATCTCAAAAAGACCTGGTTTTTTCCCTAGTGTGTGAAGCTCAACTTTGCAACTTTCAGAGGGCTCTTGCGGTGGAAACTGGTCTGGTCAATATGGGTGGAAAAACTTTGCGCATAGAGCTAGATAAAATCAAAGAGGATTTTTCCTCTGACCCCCTAGTGACCCACTACTACAAAGACAGTGGCATCTAGGGTTTCATGGAAAGAATGAAGGGGGGCCACTACGAGAAAATCTCCAAGCAATTTATGTCCTCCTAGGATAACAGGAAGGTGTCGATTGGGGGCTTGTACTTTCATCTAAATGAAGAGGTCATTACTAAGGCTATAGGGCTATCAATGGAGGTTAGGAAGTATAAGAAGACCAGCCGGATGCTAGATGTTACCAGTCTCAACTAGTTCTTCAGGGCGGGTGAGAAACTAGTAAAAATTTCCTGGAGGCTTCAACCGCGAGAAGCTCCCTGATTTTTGGCCCAAGGTGTGTCATATAATTATGAAATACTTCACTCTCAAGGGTAAATTCACTGTGTTTTATTATTATCATTTTTTCATTCCTCAACCATATTAGGAACAAGGACCTCATTTCCATCCCTTTCTATCTCCTCCACTCGATTGAAAGAAACATCCTGGATATTAAGGAGAGCAAAAATACTAAGAAGTCAATCCCCATCCTTCACTAGGGCCTATTACTCTACCTGTACAATTTCAATAAAGCCATTTTCCCTCCACCCCAACCTCCCCTTATTATTAAGGATGTAACCTAGGAAGTTTCCCCTTCGGAATCCAATAACCCCACTTAGTCCCCCTCCCAGTCTTTACAGGAGATCCAAGAGACTGACCTTGTCCCCCAGGATGTTAAAAGCCACAAGATATGTGTGAGGAACCCCTTTACAAGGGTGGACTTAGATGAATCCCATGTCTCTAAGTCCATGGAAGCTAAGGATAAGATGGGGGTTAATAGTACCCCTGAAACTGAGAGGAAGCCCAGAAAATAGAAAATTTTGGACAGCCAGGTTGAGCTGGAAGTGGATTTGGGGGGTACTATCTAGCATTCTAATAGGATTGCCAAGGAGAAATACAGAAAAATTCTTAGGGAAATAGCTTCAGAGGACAAGTCTCGATCAGAGGATATAGACACCTCTACCTCCTCTAGTTTGATTGAGGGCTCCTCGGCTGAACACTTAAACTCACCCAACTCTGGCAATGCTCCCCCCTTGAATCCCCCACCGACGATGGAGGATAAGCCTTGCATAAATACCCTACCCCCACTCTCTCCCCACACCCAGCATGCCAAATCCCCTCACATTGAGCACACTACAGTGGCAATAGATGAGAGTGATAGGTTTAAAGGATCCCTCAAGCAAAAGTTCAATGAGCTGGATATGGAGATCCTCGGCCTCAAATAGGACATGAGAGAAATCAAAGCCTGGGTCACTGATTCGAACAAGTTTTCCCTCAAAGTCATGCACATTTTGGATGTGACCCTATGCAACATGTAGGAGAAGATGGCTGGTGGTAAATTAGAAGCCAATGAGGATAAAAAAGACCTCTTCCTATTTCTGCAAGAAGAGTGGGTCACAGATGTCCAAACATTTGGGTGGGAGATCCTAATTGCTGATGTGTCCGTGAGGTTATTGTGCTAGCATGGGCCTGTTAGTCCCAGGTCCCATTTTTTGCTTTCCTATTTTCTAGTTAAGTTCTTAAAACACTGGTTTAGCCCTATTTGGCTTGTTATTGTTAAGATTTTATCTACTTTCTAGGTTTTCTACTATGGTCCACTTTTTTTGAAAAGAATCTACATGTTTGTTTTTAATAGAGGCAGACTAGAAACTTTTGTTTCTGCTAACTTTCTATTGTTAAACTGCTATGTGACTAGTGTTATTATTATGTCGTTAATGTGCTTCTATTCTATCTATACCATGGGCCAACACCCTCTTGTTTTTTTTTCTATCAAAAACATAATGGAGTTGTAGAGAGATGAAAAAGATCTATCCTTGATACAAAAAGGAACGTGATGATGGAATGACATGTACCATAGATCTACTAGAGAGAAGTGGTTAGTAATTTTTTTTATACATTGAACCAATTTAAGATAAAGTGAGGTACTAGTAAGGCACCCTATAAAATTTTGTATGGTCATATCCCCATAGTGAAGTATTTTAGAATTTTTGGAAGAAAATGTTATATCAAGGGAGATGAAGACTTAGGTAAATTTGATCCTATATGTGATGAGAGTATCTTTATTAGATATTATACAAACATTAAAACATATAAGTGTTATAAAAATAGGTTGAGAAAGATGGTTGAAAGTGATAATTTGAAAGTGGATCAAAGTTATAAAAAATAGGCCCAATTTTGTAGTTATGAATCAGATAACAAAGAAGAGAATTAGATTATGGAAGCGTAGAATTAGAATCAGAATCAGAATGGGTCAGTAGAGAAAGTTGAGGAAGTTGGAAATGATGAAGAAGTGGAAACACAAGATTCTTCTACAAAATAAAATCCAAAGACTCCAAGGTATGTAAGGATGAATCATTTAGAAAATCAAATTATTGGTGATAGGAATCAAGGTGCTCTAACTAGAGGAAGACATCCTAGAATTCAACATGAAATTTGTTTGATTTCTAAAGTTGAACCTAAGGATGTTTATGAAGCAAGCAAAGGGTTAAGGAAATGAAAGAAGAGTTAGAATAGATTGAAAAGAAAAAAAACATGGATTTAGTTCGTAGACCTAAATATAAGAATGTCATTGGAACTAAATGGGTATTCAGGAACAAACTAAATGAAGATGATGAAGTAGTAAGGAATAAAGATAGAATTATTTGCAAACCATATTCACAGATGGAAGGTATTGATTTTGAGGAGACCTTTGCTCCTATTTCTAGAATTAAAGTTGTTAAGATATTTCTTGTATATGATACTTACAAAGATTTCAAGGTATATCAAATGGATGTTAAGTATACATTTTTTAATGAAGAGTTTAAAGAGGAAGTCCAATCATGATGGTTTTCCTTTGATTAATCAAGGTAACATGGTTTTTTGGTTGAAGAAAGTATTGTATGGATTGAAACAAGTGTCGATATCCTCATATGAAAGGTTAGATGTAAATACTTGTTGAAATTTGGTTTTAGTATGTAGGTACTACTGATAGTAATTTATATTTAAAAATTGATCATGGCAATATCTTGATTGTTAAAGTTTTTGTGGATGATATCATTTTTTGTGGTAATAACAAGTTGAGAAAAGGCTTTTCAAATGAGATGGAAAAAAAATTGAGATGTCAATGAAAGGTGAGATGGAATTCTTTCTTGGTCTACATAATACTCAATCTGAAATAGGATTTTCATATCATAGTCTAAGTATGTGAAAGAGATGTTGAAGAAATTTGACATGGATGATTCAAAATGGATTGGTAATCCTATGGTAACTAGTTGCAAATTGACAAAGAGTGATGATTCTCCTAGTGCAAATCAAACAAGGTATGAATAAATTATCAGTGGATTTATATACTTGACACAAACTAGACCTGATATAACAAATGTAGTTTCTATTGTTACAATATTTCAAGTAGAACCGAAAGAATCACATGTTTTTGTTAAAAGGATCTGTTCTAAAATTTGAAAGAAATAATTGATTATGGCTTATGGTATCCTAATGATGATGATTTTACATTATGTGTTTATACTGATGCAGATTGATTAGGAAATGTGGATGACATAAAGAGTACTACTGGTGGGGAATTCTTCTTGGTAAAGAAGTTAGTCTCTTCGTCTAGTAAAAAGAAAAGTTGTATATCACAATTTACTATTGAAGTTGAATAAGGTGTTGCTACTGTTAATTTTACTCAAGTAGTTTGGATGAAGAAAAGGCTAAAAGATATCAAAGTATCGATGAGCCCATTTCTATTTATTGTGACAACACAAGTTCTATCAATATTTTAAAGAATCATGTATTGCATTAAAAAATAAAGCATATATCTATCAAATATCATTTCTTGAAAGATAAGGTGAGTAAAAAAGAGGTAAAATTGGAATATGTGTCTACTAAAGGGAAGCCAAAGGATAATTTTGAGTATCTCTGAGGTAAGCTTGGGTGATAACCCCTTCTGATCAGAGATAGAGATGCATGAATTTACATCATTCTAGTGCTTTCATAGGGATTTATCATTAATTTGGATTTATGTTTTGGTGGCTACTACTCAGGAGGAGTAGTCGGTATTGTGAAGTATGTTTTTCCATTTTTGGGTGAGATATTCAGTTTGTTTTTGGCTTCTTTGACTTAGTTCATATATGTGCATTTTTCATTGATCTCAAAGGGGAACTGATAACCATGTAAAAATAGTGTGGATGTTAGAGGGAGACATTTTTTTTGTTGCAATAGATTTGGGGTAGAGATATATTGTGGATATTGTTCGTAGTATTGTTGATATGGTTTCTTTGTGCATTCATTTGATTTTTAACATCATTTATTTCCATAAATTTCAAAGGGGGATATTTTTGGAGTTTCCAGAGATATCATGTATATACATGCTAACAGTGATGTTAACATATCTCTTTATTTTTGACAGTGTTCTTGATTTGTTCAGTAAAGAGTTTAGATCTGTATGGCTTCTATCTTATAAATCAGTTGTTGCACAATTTCAATTGGTTGAAGGGATGTTTGTAGTTGGCCTATGTTAACTTATAAAGGTTCACAAAGTGATTTGAGTGAGTTTTAGGTGATTTATCATAGACTAGTTTTAATGGTTATTAAGGAAGTGACAGTGTTGTAGTTTTTGGATTGGTGAGGATCAGTTATGCAATATTTTTGGTTGATAACCTAGTGGTAATTTTAGGACATGGACATGTGTCGTCATCTCAAATGGTTCATAATTTAGATGTTGGTAATCTATTCTTCTTAAGTGATGAATATTACTATTTGATATTCATATTGAATAGTGTAGAGATAGTGATGAATTCTAAGACGGTTGTTCATGAGGTTGTTGTGGCATTTCACATTTTTTGCTAAAATTTTTAAATTGTGTCCTATTTGTGTTACTAGATTGCATAGGGATATGTGATCAGATTCAATGGTTTTCCTATGGTGTGTTGAGATTCTTATTTATTCTTGACTGACTTGGTGGTGTAGTGTGTTGCAAAGGATTATGGCATGTTAGGAAGGATTGTGGCATGATTTGGGAAGGATTGTGGCATGACTGAACCTTTAAATACAAATTTTACATAATTACATTCTAGAATTGTTGCTAAACCTGCATGCAAATAGTGGTCAATAATAGTGTATGCTATAATTTTTCATTATACGACTAAGTATATCATTATCTCTACAATTTACTATTTAGCTGAATAGTGGCCATAAATACTACGTGCACTATATATCTTGGAAATATATTTCTTGAAGGGAGATTCTTAAGAAATCAATAAATTTCCTATGTCAATTATATAGTAGCATGATTATTACTTCTGACAATTTAGATAACTGAATCCATAAATTCTGAAGGGCATTTCGGGACTACGAAGAGAATCAGTGCATGTTGTGTATGTGTCCTATGGGGAATCTTTTATTTTCATCTTTTTTGGTGGAATACCTTCATCAATGATGGTTGCAATTCAGGGGAGAGGGGATTTGTATCATCGGATTTTTAAAAAGAAAAGAAACAACTAAAGTGTTTTTAGAGTTGAAGCCTCTATGCACCCAGTCATTGCAGATTTTAAGGGATCCTCAAGGGAATTTCCATTCACTCCTACATTCTCGCACTACATATGTGCAGCTATCTCTACCCTTGGCCTGATATTTATGTCTCGAACATGTGTGTAGATACAAGTAATGGGACATGGTGAGGAAACAAGATAGCACAATTGAGGCATGCAGTAATAATTATTGGCATTACAGTGAGTATGTTTTATTTTGTCATGTTGAAAGGTCATCATAGGAACACTTTCTTTGATGATTTAAAATGAACCTAGTGATAGATGTTCTTGATGGTATAGCTATTACATTGAAAATTAATGCATCAATGTTATTCTTGAATCATTGCATAGTAATGATGTTAAGGAACTTCACAGAAGACATAATTTTTAATTTATGTTATTTTCTGCATGTGCATAATTATGAATGTATTAGATGTTATTAGTTTTATTAGATGAAATTAGATTTTTTTACTATTTCCAAGACAAAATCAATAAATAAATGAATTTTAAAATAAATTGCATGTTTTGACAAGTACTTTGGTCTCGGTAGAACATTACATAATATATATTTACTTAAAGACATTACTAATCTAAAATCTTCCTACATGAAACAAATTTTTTGAGGATGGGAGAGGATTCAAGCGGGAGAGGAGAGGTTTCGAGTGGGAAAGGATTTTCAAACTACAAGCAGAGCCATGGTGATGTGGCTGCAAGTGCTGGCTCTGGCAATCATACTAGTGAAGGGCTTGTCCTGGGGATGCCTTCTTTGCTAGTTCTGGATGTGGCACTTCCAGTGTTAGATCCTTCTTTGTTAGGGCAAGGGAAGTCTTCCTCATGCAGGGGCATCACGGCCACCCCCTTGAAGGCAGTGTCAAATGGGATATCGCCTATGTGTGAAGCTTTGTTAGAAGAGGGGTGTTGTCCCATTTCTAAGGTGTTGAGTGTGGAGGCTACCTCTTCAAAGGACCCACAAGTGGGGTCAAAAGGCATCTTTGGCTCTGTCAATGCTGAAGTCAACCCTCATAGTCCAAAAAAGTGGTCGGATCTAGTGGGAGCGAGAAAGGAGGAAAACACCACATCCTCAGAAGAACCAGTTAAGGCTTTTCTTCAAGAAGGAGAAGTTTTTATTCTTGTTCTAGATTCTTTGGTGGATCAAGCTATTTTGGCCATGGAGTTCACATTGGTTGGTAATTTTCTCGGCCCTCATCCTAATATTGAGGCGGTAAGAACTTTTGTTAAGAAAAAATGGGCGTTGAAAGGCCATGTTGATATTGCGACCCTTCCAAAAGGCTTTCTATATTTTTCTTTCTCTAATAAGGAAGATGAGGACTATGTGTTGTGTGGAGGTCCCTGGATGTTTAGTAGAATGGCTATGGCTTTTCGCAAATGGGCTCCCAACTGGAACTATTCTGATAATTTCTTTATGGCGACCCCTGTTTGGGTTTGGTTTCCTGGGCTTCCCCTAGAATATTGGAATGAGGGGGTTTTCAAAGGTTTAGCTTCCTCTTTTGGAGGAGAACTCATTTCTATCGATCCTATGATGGCAACCAAGTCTAGACTAGTGTTCACCAGGATCTATGTTAATATTACTCAGTTTGACAACATCCCTTCAGTTATCAACATCAACTCTAAACTGGGTAAGTGGAAACAAGAGGTGACTTTCAAGTCACTCTTGTTCACCTATTTTGTTTGTCATAAAATGGGTCATTGGGCTAAACACTACCCAAAGAAAACTCCTAAGGTTTCTCTGCCAGCAAACTCAGAACCTAAAAAGATGACTAAACAAGTCTGGAAGGAAGTTAAAGGTGACAACAGTAGTAAAAAGGAAGAATCGACAGAAAAAGTGGATTCCAACTCTACCCCAATGTTGGAGTAGGGAGAAATAGTTGAACTAGTTTCCCATGTGTCAATTTCAGCTGCTACTTCCTGTAAGGATGCTGCCTCTAATGAGAACAACCAGGAAGTTCCTACTTTTTCTAAATCCCCTGAAAACCCCTTGGGTGCTAGTCTTTCTGATGATAACTCAGTTCCAATGGTGGTGTTGGTTCCTATTTTGGAAGAGGTTTCTCAAATTGGACCCTCGGTTGATAGAGTGCTTGTTGAAGATGTTAAATCTGATGAAGATGACTCCTCTTCTATTTTGAATACTCTTTTGGGAAGTAGTGACGAAGATCCTATTGCTAGAGATGAGCCCTCTGATGAGAAAAGACCTTGGACTATTAAAAAAGGGAAGAAACAAAAAAAGAGAGAGAAGAAACCTGAACCTGTCACTCCGGGTTCCAAGGGAGCCACTACTCGAAGTAAAATAGAGGGGGGATCCAAGCTAAAAGTGGATGTTGGTTCTCAAAAAAAGACTCAAGGAAGATATACTAACAAAGAGATCAGAGAAAGAGAAAGCAAAAAGGATATTACAAATGGTAAGCAACTCACTATCCAGGGAGTCTGCACTCTAGTTAAGAAATGAAGCTCATCTCGTGGAACATTAGAGGGCTGAATGCCCCTCACAAGCAAGACATTCTTAGGAATCTAGTAAGAGACCATAATCCTGACATCATTTTTGTTCAAGAAACTAAGATGGGGAAAGAGAAGGTGGAAAAAATTAGAATTTTTAAAAATAATGGGGTGGTTGGCTTTAGCTTGGAAGGGGCTTCGAGAGGGGTTGCTATTTTTTGGAATCAAAATCATGTTCAGGGGTCTGTGATCTTGGAAAATCTGAACTATCTTAGCATTAACTTTGTTCACATTAAGATGTATTTTGAATGGGTCGCTACTACCATTTATGCCCCCAATGCTAAAGCTGGTAGATCCCATTTCTAGAAAAAAGTTGAAAATCATAGAAATTTCTTCTAGGAGCTTCCCTGGTTGGTTATTGGTGACTTCAATTATCCTCTAAAAGACAATAAGAAGTTTGGTGGGGTGGATAATCAGAATCATCTGGATGGTAGAATTGAGCTAATGGAATTTATTAATATTCAAGCCCTTTTTGATATGGAGCTTCAGGGGGTTAATTTCACCTAGTCGAATAGAAGGATTGGTCAAGACCTCATCCAAGTGAGGTTGGATCATGCGCTGATCACTGGGTGTTGGCTTAAAAACTTTGGTTGCTCGTTGTCTTCCCTTTCGAAGATTGGGTCTGATCACTTCCTAATATGTTTTAGTGTTGATCCAATTACTGTGAAGGGTTACCCACCCTTCAGGTTTGAAAAGATTTGGGCTAATCATCTAGATCTGGACCAGCATACCAAAGATTGGTGGAATGTTAATATTCAAGGCACTACTATGTTCAGATTGGTTAAGAAACTCCTCAGTGTAAAATAGAATGTGAAGGCGTGGAGTAAAGAAGTTTTTGGTGACATTTTTAAATCCAAAATTTAGCTTAAAAGGGATCTCAATGTAATTCAGAACACCATACAACATTCTAGGCTGATGGTGGAGCTGAGAGATAAGGAGGAGAGCATCCTTTCCAAAACACATAATATCATTTCCAAGGAGAAAGAATACTGGAGACAAAGATCTAGGTCTATTTGGCTTAAAGCTAGGGACAAGAACACTAGATTTTTTCATTTATCAGCCTCAAAACATAGAGCTACTAAGAGAATATCCAAACTTAAAGTGGAGGATGGGGAAGTCACCAATGATAAAGATATTTCTGAAGCTATGATAAAAAAAAATTTCTTCTTTGCTCTCAAAAGACCTTAATCTTGATGTGGGGAATCAAAATACCCTTCTTGAAACCATTTCATCCATCATGAATGAGACTACCAACAAAGCACTCATTACTATTCCCTCTCTAGATGAAGTCAAAGCTACTTTTTTTTCTTTTGAAGGTGATAAATCCCCGGGTCCAGATGGGTTCCCTATATGTTCTTCTTTCAAAAATTTTGGCATATTATTGGCGTAGATATTAGCAATGTTATTAAAGAATTCTTTGGATCTAGGTCTTTGCTAAAAGAGATTAATGCAACCTTTCTTGCTCTAATTCCTAAGAAGTTGGGAGCTGATTCGGTGGATTCCTTTAGATAGATTAGCTTGTGTAATTTTGTGTACAAAATTTTATCCAAAGTTCTAACCTCTCATTTGTTGGCTATTCTTCCTCAAATTGTCTCTCCTTAGCAAAGTGGTTTTTTTCCTAGCAGGAAGATTCTTGATTCGATTATGAAGGTTCATGAGGTTATCCACTCCACTCAAGTCTCTCTTAACTCTGGTTTTCTTCTGAAATTGGATCTTTTGAAAGCTTATGATCGGGTGGACTGGGAATTGTTAATCAAGGTTTTGAGATCCTTTGGTTTTGGTGACAAATTCCTCAAATTGATATATCAGCTCATTAGTACTTCTACTACTGCTATTCTGATCAATGGTACCCCCTCTAGATTTTTCAAACCATCGAGGGGTCTTAGTCAAGGAGATCCTCTATCTCCTATCCTCTTTTCTATCTTGGTTGAATGTCTAGGATGCCTTCTTCAGAAGATTGTCTCCACTGGTTTGTTTAAAGGGATTTCTCCTTCTTCAACTTCTAATCCTTGTTCTCATGAATAGTTTTTGGATGACACTATCATCAGGGGTTTCTCTTCTATCCAGGAAGTGAAGACTATCAAACAAGCTCTTTCTACCTATACTCTAGGTTCTGGCCAATCCATTAACTGGGATAAGAGCTCCCTATTTTTTATCAACACTCCTGAGGATAGGCAGTATAGAACAGCTAGAATCATAGGTTGTAGAATTGACTCTTTTCCTACTACCTATCTTGGCCTTCCTCTTGGTCTCAAACCTCCAAACTCCTTTTGGGCTAGCATTGTTGACAGATTCAACAAGAAATTCTCTGGTTGGAAAGGTGCGCTTCTCAGTCAAGTAGGTAAACTTCAGCTCTTAAAGGCCTCTTTGCAAAGTCTCCCTATTTATGCTCTTAGTCTTTTTAAGATACCTGGTAAACATGCTGATATCATTGTAAAAATCCAAAGAAATTTTTTGTGGTCGGGAGTGGAAGACAAAAAGAGACTAGCTTTAGTTGTCTGGGACAAGGTTTGTACTCCTAAGAAGTGGGGGGGGTTGGGAATTTGCCCTCTAAGAATTACCAATATGGCGTTGATGGCCAAACATATTTGGAGAATTTTGGGGGGAAAAAAGAGAATGGAATGAAATTATCCATAGAAAATATCTTTTCTCCTTCTCCCATATTTCTGAATTTTGGGAAATAGATTTGAAAGTGCAAGGTTCTTTTATTTGGAACAGTATTCAGAATGTTAAGGAGGTGGCTTTCAAAGGGGCTAAGTGGTTTCTTGGAAATGGAAGAAGAATCTAGTTTTGGGAGGATTGTTGGCTCAAAGGTTACCCCCTTAGATCTGTCTCAACTTTCCAACCTCTCATTAATCAATGCATTCAGATATTTGGAGCCAGGGTTAGGGACTACTGGAGTAATGGCTCGTGGATTGACCTGTCCCTTGTGGATATAGCACTTAAGCCTTTGATGCTGGATCTTATGATTTGGAAGGTGAAGGAGTCTAGAGAAGATGAGTTGCTTTGGGGTATTTTTCCTTTTGGTATCTTCAAGGTGGCCTCCTGTTCTGAACTTTTATTGAAACAACCGAATCCCCTCCCTTTTTGGGCTCAAGTGTGGGACAAAGGTTTAATTCCTAAAATTAATATTTTCTTCTGGCTGGTTTTGTAGAATAAAATCCTTACTATAGACAACCTCCAGAAATGAGGCATGACTTTGAGCAATAGATGTATTTTGTGTAAAAAAGCTGAGGAATTGGTCTTTCATCTTGTTATTGATTGTTGTTTTGCTTGGGAAGTCTAGAATCTATTATTACAATGCTAGCAGATTAACTGGTTTTTTCTCAAAAACATGGAGAGTTTCTGCAGGCAGTGGAGAAAAGTGGAGGTCCCTATGGATCATAATTTGTGGAACATCATAGCCCCCAATGTGATATGGTAGTTATGGAGAGAACACAATGATAGGGTTTTCAGGAATATAGAACTTTCGCCCAAGGTGATTGTTGAGAAGATTAAAAGAAGTATCAAGAAAAACTATAAATTGTCGATTGGCAGTATGCTGGACTTCAATGCTGGTGATTTGAGCATAGGGACTACTATTAGAAACCTAAATCTTAGGGAGAAAGCCATCTGGCTTTCTCCTCCGCCAGGATGGATAAAAATAAATTTTGATGGCGCTACGAAGGGAAACCTGGGCCCAGTGGGTTATGGTGGTTTTGTTCGCGATGACATGGCTAATTGCCTAGTTGTGGTGGCGATGCCTATTAGGGTGCAAAGAAACCACGTGGCAGAGGCCATGGCCCTTCTTCAGACTCTTAAAATTGTCAAGAAGAATATGGCATAGAACGTTTGGATTGAGGGAGATTCAATGAATATATTATGATGCATCAATGACATGACTAAACCATCATGGTCCATTAAGGAGATAATCAAGGAAGCTAGGGTTATCATTAGATCCTTTAAGCAAGTCATTATATCTCACATTTACCAGGAAGCAAATTGTACCACTGATGAGCTAGCTAAATTTGCGGTTAAATGTAAGGATATCATGATTTGGCACGGTAGCGGCAATCTCACCATTGATATGAAAGCCAAGTTGGCCTTTGACAAGTCTCAAAGAAAAAAAGTGGATTGGGCGTATCTCAAGAAGTTATGATGATTAGACACATATTAGAGAAACTGGGTAATATGATTATGGAAAGTGGTGCCTTTCCCAAGAGAACTAATTGCAGACACGAGTTAAATTTTGTTAATACCATAGTTTCTTATAACCTCAACATTTGGTTTTTCTCTGCTATTACGATTGTCACTGTTAGCTTAGAGATCATGGGTGAAGGGCTTAATCGTAAAGAGCCTAAGGACTGTGTGAAAAAGAAAAACATGTCAGAGGTCTAGGATATTCTTACTAAGGGGGGCCTAACCACCTACATGGAATGGCTGCATGGGACTAAAGATAGTGCCACGAAGCTATTTGTTGATTCCTGGAAAGATGGGGTTATCACTATTGCTAGTATCACTGTGAAAATTATAGAGGAGCTCATTGTGGAGGTGGCTAGGCTGAGTACTAAGAGCATCAAATTTCACCATGACAAGAAAAACTCACAAAAGGCCATTTGGCGCTTCCCCAAAAGTAAGGAGGAAAAGAAAAGTTTGGTGAAAGAGTCTAGCGGATGCTATGATGTTGTTGTGTTCAAAGAAATCTGGGTGATGGTTATGATGGTGATTATGGAATACATTTCCTTGGATGGTAGGTTCAAATGCACCCATTCCTACCATTTTGTGCTACTCTATCATTTCCATCATAAAAGTAGGGTGTCTCTGCCTTACTATATTCTTTAGTCCCTCTGCCTTAGTATCTCCCAGCATAGGAAGAAGGAGAAGAAACCCATTCTTCATGAAGGGTTAATTCTTCTAATTTTTGAACATATTAAGAAGACTACTAATGCCAACCCTATTATTTCTTCACCCAAAACTGGTTCGGGCAAGAAAAGAATTAGGGAGACAGTCTCTAAAGAGGAAAGCCCTTTAGGAAAAAAGATAAGAAAGGATAAGGAGGTTGGTATGGAAATGGAAACCTCTGTTGATAGTGCGGAAGGTTATGATGACATGGCCGATTCTACTAAGGAAGATAGTTATTCTTCAGCCTCAGTCTTGAATATGGCTTCAGGGGATAATGATAACAGTGAAGAGGAGGCCACTGGTACTATGGAGATGGGTAATACCTCTGGAATCAAGAGTAACAATGAGGAAGATAAAAATGAGGAGGATGTTGGTGATCAACAGGTGCCCATTTTAGTGGACTACAACAGTTTTGAAAATCATGATTTGCCCATCTCCCCTAAGCTGGAAGTGGTCATGGAGGTTGGGTCAGACATTCAGAAAGATGCCATGAACATAGAGAAAAATTCCCCTGATGTGGAGATGGCTTCACCTGGTGCGAAGAATACGAAAGTTCCTAACAACTCTCAGAATATCCCCTTCATAAAAATGGTGGACATGCAGGAACAGAATGTTCAACTGCTTAAGGAAGACATGGATGATAAAATCGATCCACCCTTTGGGGTTCTTCAAATTGCTAAGGCTACTTCCATCTATTATTTTCATCTTTTGAAATGGGTTTTTCAGGAAATCGAGAATTTAAACTTAAAATATCGCTCCATTTTCGCTAAGGTGGATACCCTGTAGGAGAAACTGGAGTTTGGTTCAAAAACTATGGAAGGCAACATGAATATTGATGGGGATAAAAAAGTGTAGGAAATACAAGCTAGAATGGAAATGATGGAGAACACCATGAAAAAACACATGCATGACAACAACAAATTTATGGGTTCGGCCATGGACTACTTCATGACCATTAAAGCGGAGCTGGATGCTGGCTCCCCCAGCAAGAAACTTGATGAGAACACTAAGGATTTGGAAGAGGAAGGCCCGAGAAAATGTACCAGGTCCATGAAAAGGAGGAAGATTCAAGAAAGAATCCAGGAGCTCTCTGGCTTCAATGCTACAATAAAGAAGATATCTAAGGCGAAGCAGGAAGCTGACGAAACTTGCAAGGAGTTTGTCTAGTGCCCTGGGTCCCTGCTGCTGGCCTTTTTTCAATTTTTTGTTGGTATTTGGTTTTTTGGTTTTTGTGTTGGTTTTGGTTATGGTGGACTGGTCCCCAGTCTTGTTTCTTTCTAGTTTCCTTTAAACGCTAAACTTTATTCTAGCTTGTACGGGGTTTCGGGTCCCCTTTAAAACCTATTTTTTCCTACAATCAAAAACAAATTTCTAAAAAACATACTTAAATTTTAAATTCTTAAATTTATTTCTACTCATTTAAATTTTATAAAATTATCCATTCTCAAATATTAAAAAATAATAATAATAATAATAAATCATAAAACTTTCAATTCCAAAACTTAAAAATAAACTAATACAATCTCTCCCTCCCTCGCTTTCTATCACCCTCCCGCTTTCCACTCCTACCTCCCTCTCCCTCTCCCTCTCCCTCTGTGTGACAAGTTTTATCTCTGCCTGTAATACCCCAAAAATGGGCTATAGGTTCATTAACCTCTTATATCGACATATCGAACAAAATCGACATCAAAGTCCTAACCAAAGGCACATCTGAACATCATCAAATCCTAATTGATTATCATAAATTCTGCATCGGGAAATATTCCTAGTAATATTCCTAATTATCCTATTTATCTTTGATTTAATGATTATTTGGGGATCAATCCTATTTATCCTAAAGTTTGATTAATTGAATATTCTCAATATTTAATTAATTAGATTTAATTCTGCCACTTAATTGTTTAATTGAAGTTAATTCTATTTATTCCTAAATTGTATTATTTAATTTTGACAATAAATCCAAAATCCTATGAATAATTGATTAAATTCTTATTTAATTAATTAAAGCAAGTTGTCAATTTTTAATAATATTATTTTTGAACAAAAGTTTGAAAAATGATTGATTAACCCATAAATCAATTGTTTTATTTTTTAAAATTAGTTAAGTTGGAAATAAATCACTTTATTATTAAAATTAATTCATAAATAAAACATGCACAATCAGAAAAGTAGACAACTATCAATTATCAATTAAAGCTAAACTCTATTTTGAGTTGAACTCTGCTTTTGCATGTTTTTGTGAGTTAAATATCCTTTATTTTAAAATAACTCAAAAATCAACCTGAGTTATTTGAGTGATTTATGGCTTTCTTTCATGCACCTCCAAAGCCCTAGATTTCTATAAATTAAGGCTTCAGCGCTTCATTATCGATCGATCCATGAATTGCACACTCGCGCTGCCGAATTGGAGACTGAAGAATTGATCTTGAGAATTCGAGTTGTGAAATTTTCATTTATTATTGCATAGCATCCATATCATTTAGAATATCATTGATAGATCATTTTAGCATATAAAATTTTCATATAGCATAGATTCATATCAAGTTTTCATTATTATTATTACACAGAAAAACAAAAAAAATAAAATTAATTGCATTCATTCCATATCTAGATTTTGCATTCAAATCCTTCGTTTAGGTGTCGTCAAGGTCACTAATCTCAGTATAATCTGAGAATACATACTCACATCTACTAGAAGGCAGTAAATTGCCTAGTTAGTTTAGTTTTTCATTTATTGCATGATTTTGATTTCAACTAACCTCTAATGTTTTACTGAAGTGTTGTGTCTACAGTTCAGGTACAAAATTCACACACACATTTTTGGCACCCGCCGTGGGGCCCTGAAATAGGTTTCCCTTCAAATTTTATCAATTCCTATCATTTTCTTATCTTTTTTTATTCCAAGCCATGATTTTTATTCTCTATCCATACAATTTTCATACAAGTTTTGTTAGAACTTGTACCAGGAGATACCCACTATCATACAATAGTTGATTTAATTGAGGATCGCACAAGCAGAAACCCACTATCATCTGGAAGCTCGATTGTCGTGTGATCTGATACCCATTGTCGTATGAGTTTCTAGACTATCGTCTGGAAGGTAATCCACTGTCATATGAGTTTTAGTGCCAGGGTTCAATTGTCATTTCACTTTTTCAGGTAGTTTGTCAGATTTGGTTTTCAGATTTTGACTAACAGCTAACCCTAACAATTGAAATTCTCTATTTTTTATTGATTTTCACTGGTTTTTGATTGGAAAAAGTGCAAGAATTGCTAAAAATAGGTATGAATCTACTAAGCATGTTGCGAGGAATTTAGGTAACCTTCTCAACTGATAATGTTTTGATTTGGATTAAAATGAACATCTTGCATGTCTAGCTTGAGTGCCTTTCTTTTCCATATCACATATTTCATTTGGGCTCTAAAAATGAACATAGATTTGCGTTCAGCATCTTTGTTACACAGTAAATAGGCCCTATGAACACTATTCATGGCTCTTGAGAGAGTGAGTTTCCAGTGAAAATCTTCTCAATGAAGGAACCCTTATAGCTAGGGAGGATACTAAGGGAATCTCATGTTCCACTAGATCCGTGTGTCTTCAACTTTTGATCGAGGCATTCTCTCTCTAGAGAGGTTGATAGATCATAAGGGGTTGATGTCATAGATCTTTGTGAGATAATCTTGGTCTTAGCATGTTGGATTAATCTGTCTGCTTTGTTTGGGTTAAAAGTGAAAAGGATAGAGGATTATGCTCTACTCCCTTTTTGGGTAGTAACAGAAACTCAGATCCTTGAATCTAGAACTAGTCTCCATGTGGTATATTTTGTGAGTCACCTTTAGAGAGGGTTAACCATAGTGTACATTCCCCTAATTGGGTCAACCACGTTGACAGAACCTCAAGCTGTAATAGCCATTTTTGCCATGGTAGTGACAACTGCTATATAAATGTCTTGTTGGAAGAAATCTCCATAGGTGTGGTCTCTTGTTGGGCTATCAGATCTCCCTAGAAAATCCTAAAGATTAAGGTCTCAGACTGTGTCAAAACCTCGATGCACCTAGATTGGAGTTCACCCTCTTGGATCATAAAAGTTGTGAGTCAAACCATTACTAAAAACCCTAGTGAGGCCAAATTTTCATTTTCTAGGAATATGTGCATTATTGCAAAACTTTTTGGAACATACACAATTAGCACTTCTAAGGATTAGTACAAATAAGTCACTTGATTGTTCATGTGCAAGGTTGCTTTTTCCCTTGTTCATTATTTTCAGACATGCTTGAAATCACTTGCTTGTTGTTTTGCATGCTTGCTTATCTATCTGGTTACTGAGAATGAACAAATCTATTACAATCCTCAAATCTGGACATTGAAATTTGCAAATAATCTGAAACTGAAAACCCAAAAATTGCAAATATTGAAGTAAAACACCTTTTTGGAGTCAACAGTCATTTTGTAAAGTCAAAAAGTCATACGAATTTTGGCTATTGTTGTTTCAGAACCCCCAGATTGTCATATGGTATCAGGTATATTATCGTACAAGTTTTGTTACCAGTCATTTTCAAAAATCAATTTCCCTATTGTTAACTATCATACGAGCTTGACAATTGCCATTTCATGCTATACCCACTGTCGTACAAGCTTGCAGAGAGTCATTTGAGAAATTTCAAAAAGTTGTCAGAAAGTTGTCAGAACTATCAGAGACCTGGCTATTCCAGCCTATTTCCAGAATTTGTCAAACAAATCACTATGTCAAGAACAGAGTAGCAAATACTGAGAATCCAATCATTTTCCTAAAGTGGCCTTTTGAATTTGATTTAGCCTTATGTTTAATCGATTTGAGTCTTTATCATCTTGTGTCAAAACCTTGTCATAACTATCAATCTTCAATCAATCATCAAAATGACTAAGTGTTGTAAACTCGTGTCCGCTATCTTTTGGGAGTCTACCCATACATCCAGGGCACAGTATCCCTCATCTACATCTAATCTATTCTTTAATCAATCAAACCTTGACAAGGTTGTGTCATTTGATCTTCTTGAATCAGATCCTTCTTCAGTTGTCTTCATCATATTCTTTTGATTCACCCAAGGTTAATGGTGGAAACTAGAGCTTCCTCTCACAAGAAATCAGGAGAAGCACTTGACACCGAAGCTTTGTCTACTCACGTAGGTCCAACTCTTGAACAAATCTACAATTTTGGTCTTTACAAAGATGACGGTCTTCGCAACTTTTGATTAAAAACTAGTTACATTCCTCCTTCATCAACTCACAGAGGTAATCAACAAACTCCACATCAATCTATCCCAGGTAGAACTCCTACCATGTCTCAAGCAGGGACAAATTTTGGCTCTCAAAGAGCTCAATCTCAACATGGTGTAGATCAGGAACCCACACCTGAAGAAATTGCTCAATATCAAAATGATGATAACTTCAAACGAATGATGAAGCATTTCTTGAAAGAAGACAGAGAGGCATATTTTTTGCAATTAGCTCATCAAGGAGCTAAACTTCCTCCCAACTTTAATGTTGAAGATATCATTACACATGAGGAAGAAACTCCACTTATAGCTATGATCAAACAGATGCATGCCATGCAAGTCAAGCTTAATAACCTTGAGAAAGAAAAGGAACCCAAGGAGTTCTCCATGGAGGCCCTATGTCCTTTTCCATTTGACAAAGACTTGTACATGCCACCATTCCCAAAAAGACTAGAGATGCCTAAGTATGATAAGTATGATGGACACTCAATTCCTCAAGATCATGTCAGAGAATTCTGTACACAATCTATGGAGTTCATGCACAAACCAACCTATCTAATGCATCTCTTCCCTCGATCTCTAGGGGGAGCAGCCATTCATTGGTTCTCTAGATTGCCTTCTACTATCAAAACTTTGAGGATTTGATCAAATTTTTCTATCAGCAATACTCCTACAATATTCAACATCCAATCACCATGATCGATATCTGCAATCTCAAGCAATATCCAGGCAAACCATTCTTGACATTTCTCAAAAGATGGAGGAAGAAATTCTCTCTATATGCTAGGCCTATTCCAAAAACCAAGAAACTGGAAATCTTCATCAATAATCTTGTCCCAGAGATCAACTATCCTTTGCAAAATCAAGATCATACATCTTTTGATAAAATGGTTGACAATGCAATCAAAATTGAAAAAGTACTTGTGAAAAAAGGAGAAATCACACTTCAAAAAGACAAGTACGAATCAGGATCCAGTTCTAAAGACAAGAATAAAAAATGGAACAAGAATAAAGGCATTGTCATAGATGGTGTTGTTGATACTATCCGTGCCCCATCAAAGGCACCATCTTTCAATCTAACTATTGGTA
The DNA here is from genome assembly GCA_027943335.1 of Chamaecyparis obtusa. NCBI lineage: Eukaryota > Viridiplantae > Streptophyta > Pinopsida > Cupressales > Cupressaceae > Chamaecyparis > Chamaecyparis obtusa. Next base: position 1,018,149 of record BSBK01003958.1, read on the forward strand.
CCCAAGCCATAAAAGCTTCAGAACAAAAGGTGCCTGAATCATCTCAAAAGAAGCCAGAATATAAAAAGTGGTCTTCTGATAATAAATGAACATTCACTCCTCTTGGAGAATCTTTAGAATCAGCTATGAGAACTTTTCTGGCCAATAACATCATCTCTTTGCCTAAGATCTGACCATTTGATTCTGAGCCTAAACCAAAATGGTGAAGAGAGAATGAATTCTGTGATTTCCATCGGGGTAAAGGTCACAAAACTAATAACTGCTTATGCTTGAAACATACTATTCAAGATCTGATTGATAAGGGAGATATCACCATTGACAATCATAAGATCAATAATGATCATACAGCATTTACAGAACCATTTCTGAAACATGGTCAAGAAGTATCATCTTCCCAACCTAATATGGGGGCAAAGGTCAATTATGCTTACCCTGGAAATAATGTTGTTATCAATATGGTTGAACCTTGTCTCTCTGAACATTGCAATGTCATCACAATTGTGTGAAGAGATAGAGATCATTCTTTAGCTAACACAATTACTCAATCACAAGCTTAGGCACATCTGAACAGACAAATCCCAGATTCATCAAATGTCCCTAAGATGCCCTTCAATCTTTCTTCTGCTTCCAAACAGAAGGCTATTTCTAAATCTTCCAATCCTAAAGATACAAGGCCAACATCTTATAGCATTTTTCAACAACTCCAACACACTAATGCAAAAATCTCCATGTTTGAGTTGCTTCGAATAGCTCCAGCTCATAGGGCCATTCTAGACAAAGCTTTGCTCAGATCCAATGTTCCAAATGACCTTGATTTAGACAGGTTCCAGACTATGGTTGGACATCTTACATCTCCATAGTATATATCCTTTTCAGAGGAAGATGACAACTCCTTGATTCACCCACATAACCAGCCCTTGTATATAGAAGTCTTGATCTAGAGCTGTAGAGTCAAACGTGTGTTGATAAATGGAGGCGCTGGCCTAAACATTTGTTCTTACAGCTTGATCACACAATTGGGATTTTCAGAATTGGCTATTGATCCTAGAAAGAAAATAACTATCAAAGCCTATGATGAACAAGAAAGATCTTCTAAAGGCACCATTGTCTTACCTATCAGGGAAGGTCCAGTTATCAGAGATACTATATGTCAATTTCTTGATCTACCTTTGGCTTACAACATTCTTCTAGGGAGACCATGGATACATGAGATGAAACCTATTCCTTCTACATTCCATCAATGTCTGAAATTTCCTTATGAAGGAGTAGAGGTCACTATTCCAGTAGACATATCCACCACTTGCAATACCTTGAAGGAAAGTGCAAATAAACGTGTGCCTAATAACAGAGAATCTTCCATGGAGCCAACAAAAGAAGCATCCACATCTAAAATGGAAGACATTGCAAAAGAGGTTAATATCAAAGAAAATAGTATGGGAGAATATACCATGGAGCCAGTCTTATCTTTGACATCTCTCCCTATCTCACCTAAGTCTTATGGACAATCTTTGAAAAAATCCAAACTAGATCCTAAAGAACCTCTTGAGGAATACAAAAAGAATTTTGTAGCTGAACAAGTCTCCAAGTAGGAATTTGAAGAAGATGAAGCTGTGCTTGCATGGCTTTACAAAGATGAACCTGAATCTCAAGTTGTCCAAACTAGTGATTCTACAGTATCCAAAACCCCTTTTAAGGCATATGGTCCAAGAGATAAATTGATAGCTAAGATGGGATATTCAAGTAAAGGACCTCTAGGAGTTAGAGGAAAAGGTTTTGAGGCACCTCTCCCACATACTAGTACAGAAAATAAAGACAAAGTTGGCTTAGGATTTAAAAAGAAACCCTTTCACCTCAAAGGTAATTGTTCTCATGTCATAGAGCAGATCACACCAAATGAACCTCTTCTTAAGAAGGAGGAAGTTGATAGTGATTCAAACAGCTCAAAACTCATCCCCTATGAAAAATTCCCTAAAGAGATCAAAGACCTTCTTGATGATAAAGATGATCTAATCAAAAGAATTAATATAGTAGAAACACAAGAACATACTATCAATCAAGAGATAGTTGCAACACAAGAACCAGCTAATCTTGAAAATAATCAAGAAGAGGAAGGTGGTAGTTGTTCTGAGATAGATTCTCATGAGTATGAATTCAAATCAGAATCTAAGGGTAACCCTTCTTGGGGTATTCATCCTGACTTTACTCATGTTCTTAGATTTCCAAGAGGCATAGATGAAGAATCTAATGACTATGAATGGGGAGCCATTCTAGAAGAAGATGAGTTCATTACAAAAAAACATGTTGATGTTATTCACCAATATGCACCTGAACCCAACGTAAGTCTAGAGTGAAATGATGAACCTATCAAGTCTGAGCCACCTATGGCTGAATTGGACTCCCACAATGACATTGAGCCTATTCATGAATTGAATGTCTTAAGTTGTAATATCACCTTTGAACTCGAGCGTCAAGTTAGGACCAATGATGACAGATCCATATCTGTAAACACTATATCCCAATCTTTCCCCACTTTGACTATCCAATATCCAGACCTTATTGATCAAACCTCCACAAATTTGAGCCATGGTATTTATACCTTCCCGAATGACTATACCCTTTCTTTCTACCTCAATGTAGTTGAGCCTATGAGTACTTCCATCAGTGAACCGAGCGTTAGCATGATGGAGTTAAACATCAAGTATCTTAGTCAAAAAAATAAGAATAAAAAGAAAAAGAAAAAGAGTTCTAAGGGTGAAAACCACTTTGTGGCAGTCTCAGAACCTACAAAAGTAAAAATAAAAGATGTATCTAAAGGTGAAAACCTCTCTGAGGCACCTAAGGATGAGATATTTGATGTTCTTCTGAGTCATTTACAGGACAGATCTCTAGTTCTAATTGAGCCCACTCGACCCATCAATTTGGGAATAGCAGAAGAACCATAGTTGATTCATGTAGCACAATCTTTATCAGAAGAAGAGAAGCAAAAATTTACAACATTCCTAACAGAGAAGAAGATCAACTTTGCATGGAAATATTCAAATATGCCAGGGTTGGATCCTAATCTTATAACACATCATTTATCTATAGCTCCAAATGTCAAACCTATTAAGCAAAAATTGAGAAAGATGCATCCTTATGTTGCACTCTTGGTAAAAGTTGAATTAGAGAAGCTCCTAAAAGCCGGATTCATCTGAGTTATTGACTATGCAGAGTGGATCTCTAATATTGTCCCTATTTCAAAACCAGATAAATCAATCAGAGTATGCATAGACTTTAGAGATGTAAATAGAGCATGCCCTAAGGGTGATTTTCCATTACCTAACATTGATATGATAGTGGACATGACTATGGGCTTTGAGATGTATTCTTTAATGGATCTTTTTTTTGGATATAATCAAATAAAAATTGCTCCAGAGGATCAAGAGAAAACTACTTTCACATGTGCATGGGGTACCTTCTATTGGAATGTCATGCCATTTGGGCTTAAAAATGCTGGTGCTACATATCAAAGAGCCATGACATCTATTTTTCATGACATGATGCATAGGACTATGGAGGATTATGTTGATGATACTTTAGCAAAATCTATGATTAGAGCTGCACATCTAGATGACTTGAGCAAGATACTAGACAGAATGGAAAAATTTAGTCTCAGACTAAATCCTAAGAAGTGTGCTTTTGATGTCACTCCTAGAAAGCTCTTAGGATACATAGTTTCAAAGAAGGGCATTGAGGTTGATCCAACTAAAGTAAAGGCTATCATGAAAATGCAACCTCCAAAGAATATTAGTCAAATGAGGACATTGCAAGGAAGAGTTCAATCTATAAGAAGATTTATATCACAGCTAGTAGACATATCACAACCTTTTACAAAAATATTACATAAAGGTGTGACCTTTGCATGGAATGAAGAATCTGAGAACAACTTTAATCATATCAAGAAGTATCTGTCAAATCCTCCTATTTTGATGCCTCCTATTCATGGGAAGCCTTTGATCTTATATGTCTTTTCTATAGATACATCACTGGGGGCATTGCTAGCACAACATGATGAGAACAAAAAGGAAAGAGCTATATACTATATCAGTAGGACATTGGTTGCATATGAGAAGAACTATTCAATGATTGAGAAAGCTTGTCTAGCTATGATCTTTGCATCACAGAAACTAAGACATTACATGTTAGCTCATACCACATAGTTGGTAGCTAAGATTGATCCACTAAAGTATCTACTAAGCAAAGCTGCCCTCACAAGTAGATTGGCTAAATGGGTCATGCTCTTAAGTGAATTTGACATTGAATATGTGGAAAGAAAGGCTATCAAAGGATAGGTTATTTTTGATCAATTAGCAGATGCACCTATGATTGATGATACACCAATGCAAATGGAATTTCCAGATTCCTCTATCATGACTCTTTCTTCTAGAGAATGGTAGTTATTCTTTGATGGCTCCTATACATAGAATGGATTAGGGGGGCATATTTTTCATAACTCCTCAAGGATACTCAATCCCAAAAGCATTCAAATTAAAGTTCCCTTGCACAAACAATATTGTTGAATATGAAGCCCTTTTGAATGGTATGAAAATAGCAATTGAATGGAGGGTAACAGAACTACACATTCATGGAGACTCACAACTTTTTATCCATCAAGTCAATGATGTGTACCAAAATAAAGATGAAAAGCTCATTCCTTACAAGAGAATGGTAGATGATCTAAAGAAGTATTTCCTATCTATCACATTTGAGAAAATTCCTAGAATAGAGAATAAGGTTGTCGATGCAATGGCAATGCTATCTACTTTATTACAGCAGCCTAAACATGAGCTATGCTATGAGTTCCTGGTGGAAGCACTATCTTATCTTGCATATGATTCCCTTGAAACCCACATGATTTGCACTGTTGTTGGTCATGATTCATCCAGATACAAAAACCTCTTTTCCTATCTCCAAGACCAAATCATTCCCGATACCTTCAACCGCCATGAAAAGAGATACCTTATCTGTAATGCCTCCTAATATGTCATCATTGGTCATGATCTATACAAATGAGGTTTAGATGGTACGCTACTTAGATGTTTAGAATGGGAAGAGTCTCAACATGCATTAGAGGAAGTCCATGATGGTATTTGTGGGTCACACTTGAATGGTTTAACACTAGCTCAAAAACTTATTAGGGCTGGGTACTATTGGCCAGAAATGGAGAAAGAGTCTATCAAGTTTGCTAAGAACTATCAAAAGTGCCAAGTGCATGGCAACTTAATTCATGCTCTAGGGAGAGATCTAATTCCTTTTACTACACAATGGCCTTTCACCAATGGGCATTTGATCTTATAGGAGCTATACATCCTCATTCTTCTAATGGACACACCCATATAATCACAACTACATATTATTTTACAAAATGGGTAGAAGCAATCCCTTTGACACAAGCAACTGGAAAGCAAATATCTATGTTCATATTGAACTATATCATATGCAGATATGGGATACCTCATTCCATAATCACAGATAACGGTGGACAATTCAAGAACAAAGACCTAGATGATCTATGTGCCAAATTCAAGATCACACAACATTGGTCTTCTATCTACTATCCTCAAGGGAATGGACAAGCAAAGGCTTCTAATAAGAATCTCTTAAAAATCTTGCATCGTACAGTTAATAAAATAGGAAGAGACTAGCATCTCATGATCAATCTAGCTCTCTAGGCCTACAAAACAAGTATCAGAACACCTACTGGGGCTACACCTTTTGCTTTATTCTATGGGTCTAAAGTAGTACTACCTATTGAGGTTGAAATCCCATCACTAAGAACCAGAATGCATGGTCTAGTAACTGATGATGACTACAGAGTGTCTAGGTTGCAAGAACTTGAACTACTAGATGAGCGCAGACAAGAAGCATATGATCATCTCAGAGTATATCAGAAGAGAATGTCTACAGGTTACAACAAGAAAGTCAAACACAGAGAATTTCAGGTTGGTGATCTAGTCTTGAGAGAAAATCCTAAAAATCAATCACATCGAGAATGCAAGGGGAACTTTGAACCCAACTGGTTGGGTCCCTTTGTAATCACTGCTACTTTTGGCTCTGGTGCCTATCAACTCTCAATGACTGAAGGAGAACAGCTTCGAGAACTAATCAATGTTCTCCATCTGAAGAAATTCTATGCCTAAGGCATTCAGTATATGGTAAAATGTCCAGAAAAAATCATAAATATTGGAAAAAGTCTTGAAAAAATGAACATCTTGGTGAAAACCTATCAATAGGCACCTTGATGATTCACAAAAAAAGTAAAAAATATCGAAAGTACAAAAAAATTGAAAAAATGAAAAATACAAAAAAATGAGAAAAAGAAAAAGTGCCTTGGTGAAAACCTAGAAACAGGCGCCTTGGTAGCAAAAATAGAATCTCTGCCAAGATGGTGAAAACTCGGCAAATGGGTGCCACTTGTTTCAAAATGCTCCATCTATCAGCGCAATCTTGGTCTTTCCCAGCTTTTAGTCTTGCTTTAGTTTGTACATATCTCTCGATTTGTTCCTACTTTTCTATTTTCCATAAGTCGGTCTGTACACCAATCGGCTCAAGCGTATGTATCCTATCAATGTCCAAACTTGGGGGCAATCAATGTCATATCCTATGACCTCCAATGTATCTTAGGCATATCATATCCAGTCAGAGTCCTTTGAAGCCTCAATCAAGTCAGTCAGTTAGTCTTGTCTCCAGAAAGGATTTTGCATCAACAACAACGAAATCAAACATCAAACTGAAAACAATCTATTCTTTTTACATGCTTTTATCTCCTTGTATGCTTACTGATTCGCATTGAGATTTTTGCATATTGTGTCCCTTCGAGCTCTTCAATGATTTCCTTTACAGGATTTAGAGAGTGATGACTGGGGGCATAATCTTTTCTTTGTTTTCTTCTTATACGTGAAAATCTAACAACTTTGGAAATTCTGGATTGAAATGGTGTCCGTCTGTAAGAGCCTCTATCTCAAATTGGATGGCCATGCGTACCTCGACCATTGATACCCAAAAAATTCAAGGAAGTTTGATCTAACTATTGTCTTTTTTTTTAGTGAGTTCTTTCTCCTATTGTGAAACGCGATCTTACCTAAGGATGTGAATGATAAAGGGTCACTACGGGTAATTCACATTGGATTTAGAATGATCTCTTGATTGTTTGATGCATTTGAATGCAAGGCATATTTTGGTCATCACGATGTTTATGTTTTGATGCTTATACAAATTGCTATATCAAAATGGACATGATATTCAGGTCATCCTGGCATTTATGCCTAGGTGCTTATATCTAATCCAACATTCCGAAAACAAAATCAATATTCATATATCCATGGTTTCATAATTAGTGGGTGTTGTATTGATTCTTGCGTATACAAATCGATATTCATATGTCTATGGTTTCATAACTAGTGGGCATTGTATTGATTTATCTAGTTACCTAAAAATTCAATGATGAGAATGATCGACACATGATCAGTGACTAGGTCCTAGGTCTTAGGTTGCATTTCATACTGCATGTCTCTTTGCATTTTTGCATGTTTGCATGATCTCACAAATGGCTACACAACTTCAACGCTTAAATGATTCTTCAATCACATCTTCAAATCTAACAAGAGTTGAATCTCACATGAAGGTCCATCCAACGAAATAGCAAGTAGAATCCATTTTTGGGATCAAAATTAAAATCTGAGATCATTTACTATGTCAAAATCACAATTTAAAATTTTCAGACCCAGGACGGTCTGCTGCTTGCACAATCGACCTTCCATCATCATTGAAATCTAGAATTCCACTTAACTGATTATCTTACAACAAACTATCAAAAGTTTAACTTGGTCACCCATGGTCAACTCATGGTCAAGCCTAGTCAAACTTGGTCTTTAGGACCTCTACATGATGCAGAATGCATTCTCGAATGTGTTTAACCACTCCTCAAATCAATTAACATGCTTCTGAATCATATCACGCTGACTTTTCTTGTCAGATTTCAATTTTAATCCTAAAGGGGGCATGGTATTGCATATCATTCAAAGTCTGTAATCTAAAGCTGAAATCATATCTTTCCTCAGTAATCGAGACAACAACCACGTCTAGTTGTTGATCCATCATAAAGACCTCATCGCTTGGGGCAAATCAATCATCACTCAGGGCATATCAGATTCTTCAAGATCCATATCAATCTGGTATTCTCTAGATCTTGTAAATTGTATCAATTTTTGCAACTATCGGTTCAATTGTGTTATTTCCTTGGTTCTTCAAAAACTGAAGGGTTCGGATGTGATACCAATGTGATTCAATATAAGGACAATCAGGTTTGGAATTGGTCACTCACTTCTTCACAATCATAAGGTTCAAAATCAGGTGTTTTGACACTTTTTCGCAATCATCAGTTCATTACTGTTATAGTTAACATTATCTTTGGTCATTCAGGACCTATTATCTTCATATCAAACCTTTCAATCAGCTTCTGTCTCATATCAATATCAATTTCAAACATCATACACAAACTATCTTTGAACCACTACGCTTCGCATAGTAATTCAAAGAGAGGCAAAATGTAATACCCCAAAAATGGGCTATAGGTTCATTAACCTCTTATATCAACATATCGAACAAAATCGACATCAAAGTCCTAACCAAAGGCAGATCTAAACATCATCGAATCCTAATTGATTATCATAAATTCTGCATCACGGAATATTCCTAGTAATATTCCTAATTATCCTAATTATCTTTGATTTAATGATTATTTGGCGATCAATCCTATTTATCCTAAAGTTTGATTAATTGAATATTCTCAATATTTAATTAATTAGATTTAATTCTGCCACTTAATTGTTTAATTGAAGTTAATTCTATTTATTCCTAAATTTTATTATTTAATTTTGACAATAAATCCAAAATCCTATGAATAATTGATTAAATTCTTATTTAATTAATTAAAGCAAGTTGTCAATTTTTAATAATATTGTTTTTGAATAAAAGTTTAAAAAATGATTGATTAACCCATAAATCAATTGTTTTATTTTTCAAAATCAGTTAAGTTGGAAATAAATCACTTTATTATTAAATTAATACATAAATAAAACATGCACAATCAGAAAAGCAGACAACTATCAATTATCAATTAAAGCTAAACTCTATTTTGAGTTGAACTCTGCTTTTGCATGTTTTTGTGAGTTAAATATCCTTTATTTTAAAATAACTCAAAAATCAACCTGAGTTATTTGAGTGATTTATGGCTTTCTTTCATGCACCTCCAAAGCCCTAGAATTCTATAAATTAAGGCTTGAGCTCTTCATTATCGATCGATCCACAAATTGCACACCTGCGTTGCCGAATTGGAGATAGAAGAATCGATCTTGAGAATTCGAGTTGTTGTGAGATTTTCATTTATTATTGCATAGCATCCATATCATTTAGAATATCATTGATAGATCATTTTAGCATATCAAATTTTCATATAGCATAGATTCATATCAAGTTTTCATTATTATTATTGCACAGAAAAACCAAAAAAAATAGATTAATTGCATTCATTCCATATCTAGATTTTGCATTCAAATCCTTCGTTTAGGTTTTGTCAAGGTCACTGATCTTGGTATAATCTGAGAATACATACTCGCATCTACTAGAAGGTAGTAAATTGCCTGGTTAGTTTAGTTTTTCATTTATTGCATAATTTCAATTTCAACTAACCTCTAATGTTTTACTGAAGTGTTGTGTCTACATATCAGGTACAAAATTCACACACACACTGCCATTTTAAAAATGAGAAATGCACGGCTAATTCATTCTAGAAGGTGATTTTTCTCTCTTCCATATTTTAAGGTGAGCAAAAGAAGAAATGAACAGTTAGGTTAATCTTCAGAATTTATAAGATCCACTTCTTTACAATTGAGTTCATTAAGGTGCTCCCAAATTTTACCTAGAGTGTTGTTCTTTCAATTTTTTGAGTATTTCTATCTTGGCCATTAGAGAGGAGGTTATTTTTCCTTTTTACTCATTTCTGTAAGTATTCAAACCAAGAAGCATTATAAATCAGGTTGGGTGGATCTACTCGATTTGAAATTTAATTTCTATGATCTGAAATCTAATTTCTATGATCTAAAATCTAATTGATTTTTATACCATCTCTCTTTCTTAGGTTTCATTTGGAATCTATTTGTCTACCATGGTGGTTGTTGGAAATGATGAATGTAGAGTTAACATTGGTATTAATCAGGAAATTAGCTACCATGAGTTTCAAAATAGGGGACAGCTAAGAAAAGTTTGGTTAACTATAACAAATGTTATCATGGTGTGGTGGAGAAAGATATTAGATGTGGGAGTTGAAGATCTGAGAAGGATTGCGCATGCCATCAAAGTTGGGTTGGCATTGTCAGTGGTTTCTCTTATTTGTCTCTGGAATCCATTATTCCATAGGGTGGGATTTGGAGATCATGCAATTTGGGTAGTCATGACAATTGTTGTCATTCTTGAATTCTCTGTGGGTATGAATAAATTCTCATATATGTATACTAAAATGGCTTCGTATTTACTACAAAATTCTACTAACGCAACCCTCTTTTCACCCTAATTTTACCTTTAGATTAGTTGAGAGAGTTTATTTTTTAATAGCATAGGCATGGTTCAATGGTTGTTTCTGCTTAAGCAGGGACTACCATGAAGAAAGGACTAAATAGAGGAATTGGATCCATGGTGGCTGGATCTCTTGTGTTTCTTGTTTCTCACTTGTCAGAGCAAGTAGCGCAAGGAAAGGTGATTGTAGTGGGGTCTTCTCTCTTTATCATAGGTGAGTTTTTCTGCTTTCTTGGAACCCTTTTTCCTTGATTCACCTTCTTACTAGATTAAATTCATTTTGCAGGAGAAGCTACCACGTATGCTTGCTTCTTCCCTTTTATCAAGAATAAATTTGATTATGGAGCTCTTATATTTCTGGTGACATTCAGCATGATAACGGTGTCTAGATATCAAATGCACAATATATCATGCACGGCATATGAATTCCTCACCACCATACTCATTAGATGTGGAGTTTGTCTCGTCGTAAGTTTCCTACTTTTCCCCATATGGGCTAGCGAGGATCTTCACAATTCCACTATCATGAAATTGCAAGGCTTGGGGAAATCTCTGCAAGGTTAAAAATTGTTGTGTTTATTGCAATGTATTGTTACACATGAACTATACACTTTCATTGAAATTTATAGTGGATAAACAACATCATATATTGGATTGGTTGTCTCTTGTTACCATATAGTGTTTCGCCTAATAATATAGGCATAATTTATGCTAGGATGTGTCGATGAATATTTCAATACTAGATGTGTTAGAAAATAAATTAATTATAACCACCTACACTCAAATATGAACATTCCAGACACTTTGACCATGACCAAGGAAGCTTCCAGAGGAGTGAAGAATGTCAGCAACTTCTAGAGAATTCTTACACTCTCCAAATTTCTCTTGATGTAAACATTGATTATAAATTAATAGAATGGGCCTGTGATCAGTTGAGCCCAATTTGGGTTTCCAATATGGTATCAAAGTTGATGGTAGATGGTCCAAGAAACTGGAGGGAGTAAAAAAAATGACAGTGGGTGAAAATGGTGGTTGCATTTTTGTTTGTGGCTACGGTGATGATGGCAACATGGGGTGGCATAGCTGAAGGAGCAGTGACATGCCAGGACGTAGTGAGCTCAATGGCACCTTGTGCAGCGTATCTGATACGTAATGTTTAGCCTCCTCATAATTTTCTTCTACAAAGGTATAGCTGAAAGTGTCTTTCTTTAAGTGGGACACAACTATTTGGCCCTTGCAAAAACTACAGGGGTCGATCAAGTTTTTCTTCTTGTTAGTGAACAACAAAAGATTGATAATTCAAATAGAAAGTTTCAATATATCTCAGTGCATTTTTGGTGGAAGAGGAAGTGATTATAATTCATGGTGTGGAGTATTTGGAGTCATATGTGCTTGTCGTGACACCTGCTATTGTGGAGAAGAACAGTTCACTAGTATTAGCAGAGAGCCAAACATATAGACGTGACCCACTTGATCATTTCAAGTGCCATAGAGTGGGTTGGAACCTCTTTAATCAACATTATTGGATGGCTTGGTAATTGCAAAGGAAGAGTAAGATTTTCGTATGTAAATCATAAATCTATTATGAAGTTTTTTTTTGGTGTAAAAAAATAATAAATGATGTGTTGGTGTTGTGTGTATCCCCTATTTTTTCCCTCTTCTTATGTCCCTACCCATTTAACTTGAGAAAAGTGTTTGAATGATGTTCTCTAAGAGGTTGATCTTTTAATTTTGTCAAATTGTTGATAGTATTTGGGTGATTCTTTAAAAAAGGCCAATCTCAAATAGTGTCCAATCATAAAGTTGAAGAATATATTGTACCTATGTTATTGTAAGGGGTGCATTATTGGTTGTACCCGACACCCCAGAAGTTTTTGGTTTAAAATATTGATGAACCATGTATCTGAAAAGAATTTCTATACAACTGGCGAGTACAGTGGCTAGGTACCCATGTATCTCGGTGGATGGATTTCTTTTTATATGGACTCAATAATCACATTTTGATGTAGGTACAAAAAGGAGAAAAGCCCAAAATGATGGTTTCCCCGTAATGGAGGTTTGTGTTCATCCTTAAACCACTTTCTTGAGTGAGGTTTATGGTAAACCAAAACCACTTGTTTGGGTGAAAAACCTAAAATTGTGTACCATTGAATTTAGTTGGGGAAAATCCCAAATGGTTATGGGTAAACCAGTTAAAAACCCACAGTGATAATGAAAAATTTCCAAAATGATAATAGGAACTAATTTCCCAAAGTGAAAGTGATAAAGGGAACCAGAATTTTGTGTTGTAAATAGGTACCTAAGAAGGCTTAATGCCTGTGTTGTAAATGGGTACCTAAGAAGGCTTAATGTCGGGACCCATCCTATATGGATTATGGGGGGATAGTTATCAAAATTGGTATAATTAATTTATGGGGGGGTGTTAGAAAATAAATTAATTACAACCACCTACACTCAAATATGAACATTTCAGACACTTTGACCATGACCAAGGAAGCTTCCAGAGGAGTGAAGAATATCAGCAACTTCTAGAGAATTCTTACACTCTCCAGATTTCTCTTGATGTAAACATTGATTATAAAATAATAGAATGGGCATGTGATCAGTTGAGCCCAATTTGGGTTTCCAATAGGACACCATCATGAAAAGGTCGAAGATGAATCAAAAGATCCCATATACCAAGGATACAAGTATGTGCTAGACTCAAAGGCCACCGACCTTATTGATAGAGAGAGATTCATTGTGCTATAGTCTCTATTCATGAACATCTTTGTATGCAATATTATACCTTCAAAGATTCTACAAACATCATCAATGGAGAATTATTCATGTAAATAATCTCAAATATAAAATTTAGATGTACATATCATCAAAGTATAGATCTAAGAAAGCCTAATATGAATAAGAAACCTTAGAATAAGACTAGGTTGTATATGATTGATCTAGTCCACTCAAATAAAAAGAGCTCTAAGGATAAAGATAAATAAAGAGGAAATGAGGGTGGGAGGGATAGGTAGAGAGCTAGGGAGGGAGGGAGGGAGAGGTAGGGAAATTTTGTAGAGTTTGATAGGGTAGAAGGAGATATATAAAGAGAGATGTATAAATAGACTAAGGAGAGAGAGGTAATATTGAGACTTGGTAGGGAAGAGTGGAGGGAGGGAGAGTTAGTGAGAGACTTATGTTGAAGTTCATAGAGAAAGGGAAGGAAAGAGGGAGTGGTATAGATAAAATTCTAGAGAGAGAGAGAGATGTGTCACATTCTACACTTTTTATATTATAGGATTTTTAAAAAATGAATTTCATAAACTTTTGACTGGGTTATGGTGGTTAGACACACAAGCTTTTTTTTTAATTATAGTAAAAAATTCATAACTAATTATTTACTAAGTAAATAATTACAAAAAATATATGGCACATCTAAATATGTGTCATCTACTTATATCTAAAATATAATAAGAAAATATTATTTTTTGTTGTTATTTAGGGTAGTCAAACACCTGCTTCTTATCTTTTTCCTAAAAATGTTTTGTTCTACTCCATTGAAATTTCATTTTTTTACCAAATAGTTTTGTTTTTTTTGGAAAACAACTAGTAGCTTATAAACTACATTTAATTTGCTACAAATTTTGTAATTACATATCTTTTATAATGTTAAAAACCTATTCAAATTTTGATGTCAAGTTTCTTGACTCCATTTTTATAAATTTTTATTGCCACATAAGGGTCTAGTTCAGCCCACCATGATTCTACACATACCCATAAACAACAAATGAGTTTAATGTGTCTCATAATTTATCATTTACTTGTTATCAATATTATGTAAAAAATTAAGTAATATATTTTAAACAAATCTAAAGAAATATTTGTTTCAAAAATATATATATACTAACAATTTAAATATGACATACAATTATCGAGTGGTTTTTTGAAAAGTACAAGAACAATATCGTTTCTACAAAACAAAAAGCCTATCGAATTATCATTGCATGTACAAAAGAGCACAACTAGTAGTTTTTAAAATGTATTGGTGTCAAATGATTATCACTTGTAAATGAGTAAGCTAGCAATCCTATCTTTTATATGATTCCCCCATCATCTAGTTGAATTGTGTAATAGAATTTAGTGGGGTGTTAAAAATGAACTCTATTTAATCACACTTAGTTATAGTCATATCTCATGTAAGTGACATAATTCTTCACAAGTTTATTGTATTTAAAGGTCCTTATAATCAACCTTTTGAATATAGAGAAAATCTATTCAATCTCCAAGCTTAACATCCTTCACTCCCTTTTTCTCATTCAAATCATCTTGTGGAGGTGTTAATTTATATGTTTTTACCTATAAAATACAAAAAAAATTATTACCTCAAGTAAAGGTATATTTATGATTGGGTAAGCTTTAATAGATAGAGTCTAGAGATTTTACACATAGATGATGCATGAGCATTTTGAGAGAATTGGCGATTGACATCAATCAAAAATATTTCTCAATTTTGTTTTCTTGACTTTTAGTTTTGGCTTAGCTTATCAGCATTGGTACCTCTTTGTTAGTCATTGCAGATGCAAATATAAGAGCTTTATAACTAGACATCTATATACAACAAAATATAATATTTGAAAGTGATTTTTATCAAATATTGTAGTTGCAAGTTTCCTAATATATGCAGAAAATGGAAGCACAAAAAAGGGCATATGATTGTTTAACTAACTACCCCAAAGAAATGCTATGATTACATAATATGATGTTATAATTAAAGAATATGTAAAGAATGGATATGTACAAAAGGTTTTAGAAAAACAAAATTTTAAAATGTGGTCGTCTTGCACCATTGGTAATGATTGTTTCTTGAACCATGAGCAATAAATAATTCGAAGGCACATGTAATGATAAGTGAAGAGGAAACAATAGAGTGAAGGGCAGGAGACAAAAACATGCAAATGAAAAGGAAAGAGGCAACAAGTAATCATTTTTATGTAGATCCTAAAAATAGACAAACCAAAATATTGACAGATATCAACAAGTAATAATTTTTAAGAAGATCCTAAAAATAGAGCAAGTTTTAACTGGGTCTATTTTAAAATGAGAAACATACCTACTAGTTCATGTTATTAGGATTTTCCTCTCTTCCATCTTATAACTAAGGCAAGAAGAAGAAGAAAATGGATAGTTGGGTGCATCATCAAGGTTTTCAGGTGCTCAACATTTTTTTCTAGAGCACTCCTTCAAATTTTAGGGGGTTTTTGTTCACAAGTGGTTAACATTGGATTGAATGTATGTTTTCATTCATGGAAACACTTATCCCCATGATCACCTTAAGATACAATGATACAGTCGTGCAAGGATGCATTGTGAAAAATACCTAAGTCCACAATTAGTCACAAGCTGACATATACAGTATTATAGATTGTGAAGATCCTACAGGATGAAATATGGCATGAAATTTTATAGAATGATGTATTAATGTATGGAAAAGCTCTATGTGTGAGCACACGTGTTTTGGATGCATGGTTTTAGAGATACAATGAGCTCATAGTATAGTTAAAGGTAGAGAAAAGAGCATCGGGTCTTGTGAAGTTGCATAGGTATTGGTCGATGTATGTTAGGTTATTTTATATTGATCATGGACAATATAATTCCATTGTAATGTATGTAAGGTTGCATGTTATAATATTATGTAGCCTACCTTGAGTTATATTTTTTAATTGCCTATAGAGGCTGACCTAGTTACTTTAGTCTTAATCAGGTATAAGTAAATGATTTAATTGGTAAATATAGCGTGTGGTGGAGCATTGTGAATATGTATGTGTAAATATAAGAAGAGAAAAGAAGTCAATAAAGTGAATGAGAATAGTGATGCATGGAGTTGCAGGAGTTTTTTCTCATGTCATAATAGCTGAACATCAGTCCATATTTTGAGAGTGCATGTTACAGTGTTGTAATACTCTTAACGGGGCTTTGTAGACTCCTAACAAGGTCTATCCTTTACCAGGGACCAACCTATTGAATCAGTTGTTAATAGGGCTAGAACTCCTAATAGGGTTTCATTCATATAGTGCAGATATTTTTGGGTGTCATCCCCACTGGGGTTTTTCCTTTAATAGGGTTTCCTCAAGAAAAAAATAATGTTGTCATGAGTTATCTTTTGTATGATTATTTTGCATGGTTATTTTCTTTAAGTGTTATATTTTTTAAGTGGTTGAAGAAATCATATAAGTGTTCTAATATCGATTCAGCCCTCCTCTCAATATTACCAAATCCTAACAATTGGTATCAGAGCCTCAGGCCCTTAGAAGGGAAGCTTAAATGCTTAAGGGAGATCTGGATGGATTATATCACTTTGAAGAAGAATTATGACATTGCATTGGATGATCTTGATGATACTATTGCATAAAATAAAGACCTGGAGTACAAGTTGAAAAAGGTAGATGATTTTATCAGAAAAGTCAAGGAGTAGTAAAGACATGCAAGAAATCAAAGAGAAGAACTACTCAAGGAGCAATTAGAATCAGAACAAGTTTAAAAACTCAAAAGAGATAATGAAGAACTCAAGGATGAATATGAAATTTTGAGATTGGAACTAATGATAGAGCTTGATGAAACAAAAGATGAAAGCAAGAAAATAAAGGGTGATTTGGATTTAGCAAAAATAAAGGAAACAAGATAAAACTACAACTGGAAGAAATGATTGTGAAATATCATAAGGTTGAAAAATATAATATCTTGGTAACAATAGAACTTGAAGAAACCAAGGAACGCATCAAAAAACTTCATAAGAATAGTTTGAAGATTGATGAGAAGATGGAAATACAAAAACCATTTGGAGACCTGACTAGAATTGGATTTGTTGAAGGTCCATATCTCTTAAGATACTTCATGTGGCAATCAATGTTGATTCACCAAAGAAAGATAAAGCTGAAGAATCCAAGAAAGAATAGAGAAAATCCTTAAAATACAAATGCCATGAGTGTAATCAAGAAGGTCACTTAAAGGAAAATTGCAAAGGTATAAGCAATGATAAACCATTTTCTAGTTATTGCTTTAATTATGGTAATAAAGTAAAGGAATGTAGAAGGCCTGATATGAGATCTAGAATACCTAGTTAGTCCAATTTGAGAATAATGTTGAGAAATAAAGTGAAACCAATCCAAAGAGGTAATAGCTCCTATGAGGTCAAGGAAGGGATGAATGCAAAGAGATACCATGGAAGACATGTAGAAGGGATCATTTTGAAGGATGCAAAAAAAGAGATGTGAAACAATAAGGGAAAAATATACACTTTCCTATTTCTAGGTAAAGGAATTATTTATGAAGGATGACACACTTTTATCCCCCAAGGTAAGGGATTTGTTTACCATATAAACCCAATTGAAAACAATGGAAAGGTTATGATCAAGGACATTTATATCTTTTATACAATAGAATCCTTAATATAAACCAACATTTCTATGTAAGATTGGATAGAACATAATTGATAACTGTCGCTTCACCAAGGGAAAGTGGATTCTTTGAGAAAATGAGAGGGATTAATATGCTACCCCTTCTCCCCAAGTTTAGAGACAAGAATATGCATAAAACAACCTATTATGTTACTTGCAAAGTATAATTGTACCACCATGCATGACAATGAGCCTGCAAAGGATAGGCTAACAATGTCACATAGTGTAGACAAAACATAATAGGAACTTTATGGTCTATAGTGGTAAGATATTGGCTATTCAGGAAGTTTATGATCTGAAGAAGTTTACCAAAGATAGTTGTTTGTCACACTAACCACATTTGGGTTGAGGAAATTTGGAAAATAAAAGAATATATTTGAGATAGCCTCTAAAGCTACAAAGATAGAGGAAGTTTTGAATGATGATTGTTCAAATGAGATGGAAGAAAACTTTGCAAGAAAGGTGAAAAAAGGTACTGGAAAATACAAAGGTATGTCACCCCTTAAATGCTTTAGATGTGGAAAGATTGGTTATTTAGCAACTAGGTGTCTAGAAAAAGGACCAAGATAGAAATTTAAGAAGTTCAATAAGAAGGTCTACTATGTAAATGAAGATGCTAGCATATCAAATAATGAATCAATTCAATAAAGTTGTTTATTTTTGGCAGAACAAAGATTGAATCTAGATTTGATATTTCTAACAATTGCCTAAAATTTGTTGATAACACTGAGAATGGATTGTTTGTTAGAAGGAATAAGAATAAATGGTCGATTGATAGTTGATGTTCAAATCATATGACTGGTGATAAAAGAAAATTTGTGAAACTTGAGAAGTATGATGGAGGTCAAGTGTTGTATTGTGTAATGATAAAGCATCACACATTGTTTGAAATTGGTTCTATTACTTTTGAGAGAAAAAAAACAACACTGGCAATGTCTACTATATAAAGGATTTATGTCATAATATTTTTAGTTTTGGGTAGATGTGTGAAAATGGCTACAATGTTGTATTTAGGAATGAAGGTTGTGGTATCCCAAAGAACTTTAAAATGAACTATTAATATATAATAAAATTTTACATATAATTGTTATCATTCCTTGAAACAAAATCTTCCATGGTTGATAAAAATGATATAGATATATATAAATAATATAATATGAAATACAAATACAAATTATTATTACTATCACTATCAACACTATAATACAATATTTGAAAAAAACACTCGCTATTAAATGACATTTATTCATGACAAAAAAAATTATTGCATTACTTTTAAAAAGACCACCAAATATAATATTTAAA